>JAJOOO010003347.1:0-31378 GCA_029582685.1 Solanum piurae
TCAGTTAGGTACATTGAAAAGGCTGTCGCAACTCTTCTATTGGCCAAAGATGAAGCTTATGGTTAATGATTATGTGTCCAGTTGTGATGTATGCCACAGGAATAAAGACGATAATGTGGATTATCCGGGATTGTTGCAACCCTTACCTATTCCAAATCAAGCATGGTGCCATATCAGCATGGACTTTGTGGAAGGTCTTCCCAAGTCTAAGTCTAAAGATGTCATATTAGTGGTGGTTGATAGATTCACTAAGTATGCCCACTTCATAGCTCTATCGCACCCCTATACTGCCGCCACTATTGCTTCCGTCTTTTGGAAGAGGATACATAGCCTACATGGCACTCCAGAGTCTATTGTGACTGATAGGGACAAGGTGTTTCTGAGCAACTTTTGGCGAGCTTTATTCAACTTACTGGGTACTCAACTCAATTATAGCTCTGCATATCACCCTCAAAGTGATGGCCAAACAGAAAGGGTTAATAGGTGCTTGGAAAACTACTTAAGATGCATGGTGGCAAGCAGGCCTAACCAGTGGAAACAATGGCTATCCGCTGCTGAATGGTGGTATAATACTAATTTTCATACAGGGTTGAAGTGTACTCCTTTTGAAGCTCTTTATGGGTATACACCCCCTCAGCTTTGTATCGGACCTTTATTAGAAAATATGGTGCAAGCTGCTGAAGATGTGATCATGCAGAGACAACAATTTTTACAATTACTTAAGGATAACTTACATGCAGCTCAAGCTAGGATGAAGTTCTTTGCTGATAATAAAAGGACTGATAGAGAGTTTGCAGTGGGAGATTCAGTATATTTGAAGTTACAGCCATACAGACAAACATCATTAGCACTACGGAGGAACATTAAGCTCAACTCTAAATACTATGGTCCCTATCTGGTTATTGCTAGGATTGGTAATGTAGCTTACAAACTAGCATTACCACCTGAATCTAAGGTCCACCCTGTATTCCATGTCTCGTTGCTCAAAAGGAAAGTGGGAAATCGTAGAGTGGTTCAGTCGTCTCTACCTAACACTGGAGCTGATGGTCAGTTTATAGTACGACCAGTTGCCATTCTGCAAAGGCAAATGGTTAAGCAGAACAATGTTGCCGCTGTAAAAGTGTTGGTTCAATGGTCAAACCTTCCTCCTGAAGATGCTACATGAGAGGACTACCAACACTTACGCACCACCTTCCCTAATTTTAGTCCTGATCCTTGAGGACATAGATCATTTGAAGACGGAGGGTATGTTATGATCTTCATCCTAGCTTATAAAATGTTGTTGTCAAGATTCGAACTAGGGAAAGAGTATAAGCCATTAACAGTGAAATTAAAAGATTGAAGGGCCGAGATTCAATTCATTTAAATAAAGCTGAAGGGACGAGATCGTGCCACATGGACAGATGGTTATATATACACATCACAGAGGAGAGAGAGGGCCAACTGAAATCTGGTAATTTTCAATTCTCTCCTCGTGCTCACTTCTTCCTCTCATGTTATTTTCTCTTCTCATCCAAATCTGATCTTCTTCTCTCTTCTTCCTCTTCTGCAGATCAAGTCTCAAATATGGAGCACACTATAGATAGTTTTTTCTTCTAGCTAGAATTTCCTTGTTCAATTGAGTATCATTTCTCTGTTTTTGATAAATCACAAAAAATTCCCAAAAAAGGTGTTGAGTTGATTGTTAATTTTTGCATTTGAATTTTGATCTCGATTGAGATCATAACACTTTGTGCTTCCAATTTTGTCTTCATTACAAGACAACATATGTATACTTTCTTATGCTTTTCAACCCCTTTTTATATGCTGGAATATTGGAGATTTTGCTGGTGTTTCTACGAATCTTTATGGATTTGTGTTGTGCCTTGCTCTTCTATTAGCCTTTGTGTGCTTTGCGACTTGACTGTTTTTTAGGTTGTATGATGTATGGCATGTCCTATATTCATTGTAGATTGATTTTGCGTGTCCTGATTCTGAGAGTAGGAATTTTTGATTTTTCTGCATTTAAGATCCTCCTTTCCTTTAGTGGTAACTCCTGGAAACTACAATATGAATGCTCTGTTTGTGATTCTATAGCTACATTAGCCAATGAATCTGCCAAATTATTACCCTCTCTGAAAATGTGTGTAATAGTTGCACTAATCTTCTCCATATTCTCTCTTATCTCCTCCATTTTTTCTGCTATTTCCCATAGGGTTCTCCAAGTCGTATGAATGATTTTCTTGAGACTGAGTGAATCGGTCTCAATAATTACATTCTGAATTCTTCTGCTGCAACATTCTTTAAGAGTTGTTAGGATAGCAACAGTTTCTGCTTCCATATTTGTTGCAATGCCAATACCCTTGGCTTTGGCATATATGAGATCCCTTCTATTATTTCTAATACAAAATCCTAACAAGCTCCAACCTGGGTTACCTCTGCATGCTCCATCAGTGTTACACTTTACTTGGTAATCTTTAGGAGGTTTCCATGTGGCACTTAAGAAGTATATTTTGGGCTTGTACTGTGTTAGTCTTTGAATTATCTCTTGCCATGACCATTCATTTTCTTTATCCATGGAAATTGAGTCTTTACCATCTGTCTGACCACATCAATTGTCATTTCCACCATTCATTCCCAGTTGATTCCACTGCCATGTTTGAGGGCATTCATTCTCTTCCATAGGCTCCACATGATGATAGTTGGTATTGCTCTATATATGTTCTGCAGTGTTGTTTTCTGTTTCCACCAAGATATTATGAGTTTTTGTACATGCATCTCTTCTATGTTGATTCCTGCAAAAAGAGCAAAATATCTCCATAGTTTGTTGGCTAAGGGGGTAGTTAGGAATAAATGGGTCATTGTTTCCTCCTCTTTCTTGTCACAACACCAATATCTGGAAACTATATTGATTCTCATCTTCTTAAGATTGTCATCAGTGGCAATCTTCCTCTTCCAGACTCTCGAAAGAAATTTTTTATCTTAAAAGGCAGCCCTTTATTCCATATTAATTCAAAATCTCTTCTGGGCTCCTGTTTGCTTCTCTAGTCCCAAGTTGACTTAACTGTGAATCTTCCAAGTGTATTTGCCATCCACCAAGCAACATCATTTCCAAACAGAGTGTTTGGAGGTGATATGTTCTCCATAATATAGTCAGTCATTTCAGTAGACAAGTTCTGCAACAACTTCTCCCTATCCCACCCTTCTTTTATGATAAAAATCCTTTACTTCCACCTCCTTTTCCTTTGCAATTTTTTCTATATGATATAAGGCACCTTGTTTAGTCCAGTTGTCAAATCAGAAACTAGAGTTGCATGCTTTAATTTGCCACCAAATTTCATGTTCAACTTTCTCCCTTATTGATGTCATTCTTCTCCAAACATGAGATATCTCATACCCCTGAGCAATGATAGGATGATGTTTTTTATAATATTTGTTCCACATAAAAGAAGCCCACAATGTGTTTGGAAGTTCTGAAATTCCACCAAAGTTTGGCAAATAGAGCCTTTGAAACATCATGTATTGACCTCCATCCCATTCCTCCTTCCATTCTTGGATAACACATCTTGTCCTAGGCCACCCAATGCTTGTTCTTAGCACTAGCAGTGTTTGCCCAAAAGAACTTGGCCAAAATTCTATGCAATTGAGTAATGACACAAGCTGGTAGGTTCATGGCTGAAAGTACATAAATTGTCATGGACTGTAGTACATGTGCTATTAGGACAAAGCTTCCTCCAAAAGAGAGTAACCTATTCTACCAGGAGCTTATTCTTTTCACCACCTTCTTGATCAAACTCTCAAAGTTTGTTCTATTCTTCCTTCCATAGAAAATCGGGCATCCCAAATAGGTGAAAGGAAAGGATCCCTATGTAATTCCTATAATTTTTCTTACTTTTCTGCCGACTCTAATTGGTATCTTTTCATGCAAATAAGCGAAGCTCTTCTTTAGGTTAACCATCTGTCCTGACACATGTTCATAGTCTCTCAGTACATTCATCATTTTCTTCATTGAGTATGATTGTCCTGAGCAGAACAATATGGTGTCATCAACGTAGCTTAAATGATTAATCTCTGGGCTCCATTTTGGTAGTCCGAAACCTTTAAACTCTTGATCCTTGAATAATTGATTGAGGTTTCTGGTCAAGACCTCTGCCACTATGATAAACAGTGTTGGACAAAGAGGATCCCCTTGTTTCAATCCTCTTGAAGATTGAAAATAACCAAAAGACTGCCCATTCATAATCACTGAGTACCAATTGTTTGATATCAACCTTACCACCATGTCAATAATCCTTTCTGAAAATCCAAAACCCCTTAAAACCTTTGAGAGAAAGGTCCATGACACTCTATCATAAGCCTTAGCTATGTCCAACTTCACCACCACATTATGAAGCTTATTTCTTCTATGTATATCCTTTATGATCTCTTGAGCTAGAAGAACATTTTCTGTGATACTTCTCCTTTTCACAAAACCTACTTGATTCTGTAAGATAATGTTAGGTAGCACTTTTACTAATCTTTCATGCAGCATCCTTGATATGATCTTATTAGTGAAAGTGCTAAGGTTTATTGGTCTCAAATCACTTAAGTTATCCACCACCTCTTTTTTTTAGGAATAAGGACTAAATTAGTGTGAGTTATAAACCTGGGAAACTCCTGACCGCAAAAAAAGGCTTTCACCATGTTAACAATGTCCCTTTTCACAGTATCCCAACAACTTTGAAAAAATAGTCCTGAGAAGCCATTTGGTTCACTTGCACTATCACCATTCAATGCAAACACCACTTCTTTAATCTCCTCTTTAGATGGTATTTTTTCCATCTCTTCATTCTGTTCTTCTGCTATCATTTTAGGGATATTTTCCAGCATTGAAAAATTTGTAGGCTTATTGGTCTCCATAAATTGTTCCTTGAACACCCCCACTGCCTCTTCCCTAATATTTTGTGTGGTGGTTATTGTATCTCCTTGTCTGGTCTTAATTTCAGAAATCTGCAGCTTTCTCCTTTTTCCATTAACATATGCATAGAAAAACTTTGTATTCTTATCTCCATCATGAAACCATCTCATCCCTGATTTTTGCCTCCAATATTCTTCCTCAGCTTTCTTCAGAGTTGTTCTGTTTTATTCTGATGCATTGATTTCTACCTGAACTTCTTTGGTCCTATATATCCTGTAATGTTGCCACCTATTGAAAAATATTTCCAAAAGTTGTTCTGCTCCATTGTACCAAAGTTGATTTCACCCTTTTCATTTTAGTTTGTACCACTGTGAAGGGTGAACCTGTTGCTTCCATCTTCCATATGTCTTCCACTATTTTTTGAAAACTATGGTGTTTTGTCCTTAAATTGAGAAATATAAAAGACTTGTAGATTTTCTCATGGGTTGTACTGCAAGTTACATGTAGTGAGGCATGATCTGAACCTTCCTTGATCAGGTGATGTACTTCTGTATTTTGCAATTCATTCATAAATTCATTATTCCCAAACTCTGTCTAATCTTTTGAAAATATTATCTTGCTCTATCTTTCCATTCCACCAAGTGTAACAACTTCCTGAGAATTTTATCTCATTCAAGGCACAAGAGTTTATACATTGGACAAAGTCCTCCACTTCTAGTTGTGATACAGGTAATCCTCCCAACTTCTCCAACTCATCTCTAATGGCATTGAAATCTACCCCTACCATCCAAGGACAATTTGTATTGTAAGCAATCTCCTCAAGGTTTTCCCACAATTCAAATCTCTCCAGGGCACTACATCTAGCATAGACTGCAGTAATCTTGACATGGGCATTGTTATTTTTATGTTTGAAAGAAACTGTGATTTGCTGCATTGAGTCAATACACTCCTGCTCCTCCCACTCCTCATCCCAAAACAACTAGATTTGGAGGAACAGTTAACTTTGGCATATTGTTTCCCAAGTCTTCTCCTATACCTATCCAATTCTGAGGGGCTTTGAAATGGCTCTAATAAAGCAATATATGAATAATGATGTTTTCTATATAGGTCCAGTAGCCTCTCAAAAGAGTTTTGAGATTTTACTGACCTAATGTTCCAAAACAGAATTTTACTAATCATTGATCAATATCCAAAGGCCTGCTCCTTCTACTCTTTGTATTTACAATACGGCATGGCTGGATTATCAATCCTGTTTGTTCCATATCTTCCTTTTAAGTGTCCTATTTGTCTTGGGATAGATCTCCTTCTCTACTGATGTAATGTATGTTAGCATCCATGCTCTCTTCTTCCTCTAGATCTCTCGTGGCTGTTGCTTATCTATTTGAATCGAAAGAAAATTTGTTGCACCTTTCCTTGTCAAAACATCTTCTTCCTCCAGTACTTGTGCGATTGTCATCCCCCCTTCCTTTCCTCTTTCAGAAATTGCCTCATTTGTTTTGCTTGCCTCCAATTGTGTGATAGTGTTGCAACTATCTTTTACAACAGAAAATTCTGAGTTGCAACTTTGCTCCAAACCTCTCTTGACCTTTGTCTGGTGATTAGAGGACCGTGTCTCACTTCTTCTTCTATTTGAATCATTTTGTGTTACTGTTTTCTGCTGTGATTTTTGACACTCCTTGCCCTCCTCTTCCTTCTGTATGGGTGTATTTTTATTATCATTTGTTCATTCCCCTTTATTATCCTCTTGTCCAAGTTGTGTATCTTCTAATGCCCCAAACTTGTTTTTTGTAGCCACATCTGCATTATTTACTCCTTAAGCTTTTTCATTCCAGACTTGTTCTATTTTTTTTCTTTGATTATACAATCCCCTCATGTACCCATTTCTCCTCCTTTTCTCCCTAAAAAATCTTTTTTGTCATTCTTTCCTTTTCCTCTTGGACTCTGGCATCTGGTACTTGTTTTTTTCCTTTTGCCTCTTTTCCAGCAGCTTGATCACCTTTTTCCCCCTTTTCTTCTTTGTTCTCATGCTCCTGATCTATCTCCTCTTTCTTTTCTTCATGTGGGAAAAGTTATGGGTGAATTACACAGCAGTCCTCATTGTGTTCCTGAAGTTTGCATGTTTTGCCGTATCAATTTTTTCTTTTTTTTTCTTCCTTCGTTGCAGTCGTCCTTTATAAAATACTGGATTCCATCTATCATCCCATTAATCAAATAAATCCCTTCATTTACTCAAAAAAAATTAATAATTTTTATTCTTAAAAATTAATTTTGTTACTATATCAATGTCTCATTATTCTATCCTATAAATTCAGCATATCAGAATAACTCTTGAATAATTATTTGTATCTATATATTATATGGAATAATTGTCAATATCTATAAATTAATTTATGGAGAAGTGATTTGACATCTCTTTTAGACAAATTTTTTTAAATATTTGAGTTTTTTAATGTTAAATTAATTTTAAACACATAAATAGCTTTAATTATAGTTAGCTACTTGTTAAAATAATAAGGTGGCATTTCACTTTGACAATAAAAAAATTGTTTTTTATAATAAAACATGGCTAAACGGCTATTAAATATAGTAATTGTTTTCTCATATTTGATGTTTTTGTGAATAATTCTAAAATGACCACAATATCACTCAAATTTCCATTACATCAAAAGCAAGCTAAAAGTTTAGAATCATTTGTTCCTATTCCAGAAGAAAAAATAAATGATATTAAATGGCTATCACTCAAAATTCATCATAACAAAAAATAATTAAAAAAGCACAAAACTCATAACCTTAATTATAAATAAGTCACCTATTCAAAATTTAATTTCAACTATTGTATGCTTTTCTATATATTTACATTTAATATCCACGACATATCACAAGAAAAATATTAATCATTTTTTTCATATCATCATAAAAGCGTTCTTCCTCATCCAAAAATAAATAAATTAAAAGTGGACAAAAGAATTACGTACCTATAAAACTTCTTGCTCAAATGGTGCCATATTCTATAAAATATCCACAACATATCACAAGTAAAAAATATCTAATATATATTAATCAAATTCTATTTTATATTAATCAAAATTTTCACATCATCATAAAAACATCCTCCCTCATCCAAAAATAAATTAATTAAAATTAAACAGAAGAAATACGTACCTATACAATCATCTCATCCTTCCTCATCCAAAAATAAATTAATTAAAAGTGGACAGAAAAATTACGTACCTATACAATCGCCTCTCCGTTAGCATTACCTTTTCTTTTATTAATCAGCATAACATATACACTATGTTATTAATCAGCATAACATACACTATTGTTGAAAATGAATGAAAAGTATATATATGCAAAAATATTACTGAAAGATCATTGCTCCAAAAATCAACGTAACATACACTATTGTTGAAATGAAAAGTATATATATGTAAAAATATTACTGAAAGATCATTGCTCCCAAGATTTAATGCGAAAAGTAAATGTAAGAATAATTGTTGAATATATGGGGGTTATAGGAAGGGGAAAGATAAGAAACATAGACATTCACTATCCATTAATTATTCAGTTTATTGAAGAATTAAAACTCAATATTAAAGTCATGATATATTACTATTACGTGGGCTGATTTTTTATACATAAAAAATATTAGTATATTATTATGTTATCATTATTATATAAAAAAGAAGAATAAAGATATGAAACTAATGCAAAAATAATAGTAGAGTAAAATGAACCGTTTTAATTTTTATGAATTTAATGTGTAATTAAGAGGTAAGAGATTTAATTGGATGTGGCATTTTATAAATGGAAATATTTGAGCAAGAAGTTTTTAAAGGCACTAACATTTCTCTTTCATATTTAATATTTATTTAAAATATTTTTATCACGATCCAGATTATCGTGATTGACACCCACACTAACTCTCCGGTGGTAGAACCGTTACTACAACCCAACTAACCAAACTAACAAAATTAGAGCATTTAAAGATACGGAAGCAGGTTTAAATGTCTAAAGGAAAGATAGAGAGTTCCCATAAACTCCAAAGTCTAACAAAATAATTGCGGAAATAATGCATAGAACCTGAAAGTCAATGTACCAAAACATCTACGAACGACAAGTCTAAGAAAATGGGTGCAACCCATCTAACAAGAGAATAACTAAAGTACTAGTCTAAGTCCGAATAAGATGGACTGAGCAAAAAAGAGAACTCATGGCAGCCTGGAAGAACTGGCTCACCCTTGAATTCGATTGATCACGGATCTCCTAGATGAGGCCTTTCAGTAGCCGCCTGAAGATGTCATGTACTCAACAAAGAAAGGGCAAGTGCAGTATGAGTACACAACCACAGTGTACTTGTAGAATCACGCGGCTATTCCAATAAGTGAAACATATGCAAATAATCACAACATAATAAAACAGGCATATACCAAACATATATAATATTAGTCATCATTTCAGGATCAATGTACAATTTCACATTCTAAATAATACGCATACACAACAAGTCATTGGTCCTCTCATGGAACCCATATCCAAACTGTTAGTGTGCCGGATCGTGACACCCGTTCCAAGTTAGTGTGTCGGATCGTGACACTCGTTCCAAGTTAGTATGTCGGTACTTGACATCCGATCTCGGTTAGTGTGTCGGAACGTGACACTCGTTCCATTCAACAAGCCACAATCACAATCACAATGTACATTCTCATAATCATACAAGCAAGTGTTGATTCATGGCATTCAATCATTCATTCATACTCATTTACGACTAGGGAATTTATCCGCGCTTTGCGCGGTGATTAAAATTTTTAAGGGTTAATTTTACAAACTCACCTCCCCAGTAGTTTACAATATTACTTATACCTTCCTTATTTTGATTTCTTTTAACCATTCTTTAAATTTATTTAAAATAAATATAAATTAATTATAATATGACAACTTTATCCTTTTGTATTAATTTCTTCATATTAATCCACATTATTTTGAAAAATGACTTATAAAATGAAAGTTTTAAAAACAAATCAATATGAAGAAGTGTGAATCTTTGTTTGGTAAAAAAAGACACGTTTATATATATTTATATAATATATATTATAGTATAAAGTTATGTGTGTTGACTTATTTTTAAAGTATTTATTAAATAAGTCATGTTTTTAATAATATACATTAATATGAAGAAATTAATACAAAGAATGACAAATTTGTCTAAGTTATAATTGATTTATATTTATTTTAAATAATTTTAAAGAATGGTTAAAAAAAATAAAAATACAGGATATAGGCATAATATCGTAAACTACAGAAAAGGTGAGTGTTATAGAGCGGAACCCAAAGAAATTTTCCCATTTTTCTTATTAAAAAATTAATTTTTGATCTCTATCAATGTCATGTCTTCTTTTTTCTCCAGTTATAATATCATTAATTGTTCTAATTATATTATATTATCAAGATAAATACCAACATGAATTTTTTGTTGTTAAACTTAACAATTAATATTGATCAAAAGAGAGAATTTATTCTTAAGCAATAAGCTATAAATATATATATCCTTTAATTAATTTCATTTCTATTGTACATAGCAAATATTTCGTAGTAAATTATGATACACATACATACAAGCATTTATTGGCAATTGACCCATTTAATTTCTTTTAATCTTAATAAAAGTTAAAAAAAAAAAATTCTATAATTGTTATTAAATAAAATAAAAATGAAATGAAAATTAAAAAGAAACTAAAACAACCATTGAGTTACATTTTTTCTGGCATATAATATTTCCCTATTGCTTATCCTTCACTAATGCCTCTACTATTGTTTTGTTCTTTTTTCTCTCTATATGTTGTACAAGTAAAAGAACACATATAAAAACATAGAAAGTAAAAGAATTGTATACACACTACAAAGTAGTAGTGATTCAACTTCATTGAATTGAAGTTTGCTAATAATTACTTTTAACAATTGAAGAAATAAAACAAATCTATTACTGATTTAAATGCTAAGTATTGATGTTTATTACTTAATAAAAACTAATCTCCTCCTCATAATTAAGACTCATAAATATGTTATAGTGAACATTGTAATCTCATAATTATATATAATAAAAATATTATAATAAGGATAAAGAAATAAAAATATTATAATATCAGTATTTCGATATAAAAAACAGCTATAAAAAATTAAATATGAGTAGAAGAATCATATACCTTTTTATAAATTTATTAAAACAAAATATTGAAAAAATTGTCAATTGAAGAATAAAAAAAGTTAATATTTATTTCCAAGAAAATAAGAGTAGCATAAGCCTTTCACCCTTTTGTTCTTATTTAAGCGGTGTTCATATATTTATATTAGTAATTAGTAATTTTAATTTTTTATATATATATATATATATATATATAAAGGTTATTTCGTGTTGTTTGGTTATAATATTATTATGTCTTTTATTTTATTACTTTTTTATTGACATTTTTATGAGGAAAAATAAGAGACCAAATTATATAAAATGAAAGTATTCAACAAATAACGTACTCTCATACTTTTAAAATTCAGTTACTCGTGCTTCGAATTAAATTTTAAGTTCATATACAAAATATACTTAAGAGGCATCATAAAATACACAAGAAAGAAAGAATGAAAGAAAAAAAGAAAAAAAAAATACAATACACATATCATTGCGACTTTAGTCATTAAAATTAAAAGTAGAAGGGAAAAAAAATCAACATATAATTGTCTAAGATCTTGTCATATCCATTTCACAAGCCTATCAATATTCAAAGCTTTCTTCTTCTTTTTCAAGTCAAAATCTATCACTATTCAAAAGCTTTCTTCGTATAAAAATTAAATTTAAGAGGCATCATAGAGATATATAAGAATAAAAAGAGAGAACATAAAGAAAGAAAAAAAAGAAATAGTACTATACACATATCATTAAAAAATAGAAGGGAAATGAAATCAATACATAATTATCTAAGCTCTTGTCAATATCCACTTCACAAGCCTATCACTATTCAAGAGCCTTCTTCTTCTTCTTCTTCTTCTTCTTCTTTCAAGCCAAATAAAAGCATGAATATAATATTATGGTGAAAATGAAGGGTAACTCACTACAACAAATATGATATATAGCTACGAAATTATTAGCCACGACATCAAATTCGTCACTAATTGTTCGCTTTTAGTGACAAAATTTACTTTTCGTGCTTAAATATATGAGACACATACTTTTAGTGACGAAACATAAAAATTCGTCGCAAACTTTCGTCTACTAAAATTTCCCACCAAAAAATTAATTGGCGCCATTTGTTAAGTAGTGTTAGTCACGAATTTAAAGTTATCGGTGACACATTAAAGATATGAAACTAATGCAAAAATAATAGTAGAGTAAAATGAACCGTTTTAATTTTTGTGAATTTGATGTGTAATTAAGAGGTAAGAGATTTAATTGGAATGTGGTATTTTATAAAAGGAAATATTTGAGCAAGAAGTTTTTAAAGGCACTGACATTTCTCTTTCATATTTAATATTTATTTAAAATATTTTTAATTAAAATTTGAAATAAAATTTAAAAAATTGAGAAAATAGATAAATCCATTTCCTAATCAAAGAGGCATGCCACATTGGCATGCTTATGATTCTCCTTTATATATATATATATTGATTTGCCTACTTTTTCCCCGTTTTAATTTGTTTGTCTTATTTTTTATTATCTTATATATTTAAAAATTGTGTAAAAAAATACTATAAATCATGATAATTGATAACTTAAAATATTGTTTATAAAAAATTGATTCATTCATAAAATTTATTTATCTATATCACATAAAATGGGACAAAAGAAGTAACATGTGTTGTTTAATTTGGAAACCAGGTAAAAAGTATTGTAAATCTCAAATCTCAATTATTAACAACATATTGACTCTGGAAATTCTATTTGTGCAACATATATTGTGACAAGGGAAATAACATATATTATTTAAAAATTACGTAAAAATACAAATTAACAATAATAAACAACTTAAAATATTTAAAAATTATATTAAAATTTAATTGACTCTTTAAATTTTATCTACGTCACATAAACTGAGGCAAAAAAATAATAAATATTGGGTGCGTGCTAGCACGGACACTTGTGTCTAGTATGCACTATAAGGCGTGAAGCTTTTCATAAGTACTACTTATATATAAGTGTGGATAACCACAAAGGTGATGGTAAACATGTGTGCTTCACCTGTGTGGTTCCACACTTACATAAATATTTGCCTATTTTTTTCCTTCGTTTTAATTTGTTTGTCTTATTTTTTATTTTTTTATATACTTAAAAATTGCGTAAAAAATACTATAAATCATGATAATTGACAACTTAAAATATTTTTAAAAATAGCATATAACAAATTGTTTGCTTATAAAAAATCGATTGATTCATAAAATTAATCTATATATATCACATAAAATGGGACAAAAGAAGTAACATATATTATTTAATTTAAAAATTACGTAAAAAGTATTGTAAATCTCAAATCTCAATTATTAACAATATAATGACTCTTGAAATTCTATGTGTGCTACATATATTGAGACAGGGGAAGTAACATATATTATTTTAAAATTACGTAAAAAGTATAAATTACAATAATTAACAACTTAAAATATTTAAAAATTATATTAAAATTTAATTGACTCTCTAAATTTTATATATATTACATAAAATGAGATTAAAAAGATAACAAATATCGGGTCCGTTCTAACACGGGCACTTGTGTCTAGTATGTACTATAAGACGTGAAGCTTTTCATAAGTATAATCAACAACGTACAAATTTTTTTTTTATTGTTTTAGTTGATACAAATTTCTAAATATAATAGAGATAATTAAACAATAATATGCAAAAAAAAAAAAAAAAAGTAAATGACAGATAGATAAATAGATAAAAACAAATAAGGTACTAACCTCTTCAATACTTTTATTTTCCCCTTGAAAATTGATTTTTTTTTTTGGCAAGTACAAATTGAAAATTGAAATATTTTCTTATCCCTTTCTAATTTAGTTATGTGCGTTGCACGTGTATTTTGCATATTTATTTTTATGAGAAGTTTGACATAAATTTGTAGCATTGCACGTGTATTTTGCATATGTATTTTGCATATATATATATATATATAAACTGCAAATCACAAAACAAATAAATAATAATAATTTTATTTATCAAAATTGTGAGTACAAATTTAAAGTATTCTTTTGATTTTTCTTTCCTAAATTTTTTTGTGATTTGATTGAGTAGAATGTTTAACCTCCTTACGATATATTTGATCTTCGAGAACATCGGACATCACTTGGATATATCGAGTTGATCTCGAGGAAGATCACCTTTTGGTCATCACTTATTGATCGATTTAAGTCTACATCTTTTTCAAATATATATTACGTTCACTCCGTACAAAAGAAAATTAAAATTAATCTTGAATCAGGATGAATTTTGTCAATCGTTAAAATCTTAATAATTCACAGTACTTAGTAATTTTGATAAATAATGAATTTATTGTTATTATATAATGTTGTAGATATATTAGTTTCTCTAAAGTTGTAGGTGTTAGTTTTAGTAAAAAATTTACGTAGTGTAATTTTAGCTTAATCTATTTTTAAAATAAATAGTATCATGTGTTAATTCAACTTTGAGAAAATGTATACTTAAAATTAAATCAAACTTAAATTTATTAAAGAAGAAAAAACAAGCATGAATTGTGAAGTGGGGGCCACCGGAGCTATCTGCGTCGAATCTTTCGATTGAAAGAGGAAGGGAGACAACTCAAATGCCAGCACAGAAATAGAAAGAGTCAAGCTTGAAAGTGGAATTCTTCTAAGATCCATTGCTCGATTTTGCTGCATGCTCTGCTCCCAAAATGCAGAGAGACTTGCAGGGGTGTGCATCGGTCGGTTCGGTTCGGTTTTATGTATATTATCGGTTCGGTTTATCGGTTTTCGGTTTTTAAATATGTTAAATCAATAACCAAACCAATAAGATATTTTTTATCGGTTTTGGTCCTTAACGGTTCGGTTTTCGATTAAACCAATAATAAATACTTGTAAAACAAATATATGACTTTTCTAATAAATTTGATGCGAAAACACAATAATGTAACTTTACAAATGCTCATAAAATAGAAACAATAATAACAAACATGAAAAGAACTATACAAGCGAGAAATTAAGAGGAGTGGGATTCTTACTTTAGATTTTAAAGTTTTTTATAATGTGAAATTGTGAACTCAAAGTCATTGTGAAGTGTGAATTGAAGGCTAAAGGACAAAGATAGTAACTACTAAGGTATTGAGATTAATATATAATATTTATGTACAAGTAAAAGTAGTAAATTACTAGTCTTAATGGGTTATCGGTTTACCCAATAACCCAATATTAAAAACCAATACCGAACCGATAACCCAATATTTTTTTTTATAAAACCATTAAAAAAGCGTTAACCCAATAACAATAAACCAATAATATTTTTATCGATCGGTTTGGTTTTTGCGCAACCCTAATACATTGATTAGGCGCCATTATTTTTAGATACAAGTAACACATATAATCATGCGTCACTAATTTAAACTTTAAAACAATAACCCACAAAGAGTAAAATTTATTATAGTACGTACTATAGCAATGGGTAAAATAGGTTTACCTTATTATCCTATTATTGCATGTAAAGACGTAACAAAAGTCTGCTAATCAATAAATCCAAAAGCAAAACAAATCTATATTATGGAGAGAAAAAAACGTTGGCTTCGGTAATTAAAAAAGATGAAAAAGTTACTACAATATTGCTAAAACAAATTTACGTTATGAAAAGAAAAACGTAATTATAAGATAACTTTTAGCTGTAAATTCTGGTTAAATAGATTTATGATAGAAAATATTTTATTTTAGGTTTAGTTTTATGGGTTGATGAAGTTGGAAGCACAGTAACATTAACAAACATAATAGATATTGACCTAGCTACATAGATATGAGTTAAGCTACATAATATTATGATTCAATAGGAAGGACGAGCTTGAAAGCAAGTAGGAAAGAGTTAACATGCTTAATAGTTTATTCATTCACTGCCATTTATGTTGGAGCAGGGTTCGCAAGCACCTGTTCTCGAGGTTAAGGTTTAAGTTAAGGGCCTCTCCTAGCATAGACTAATCTTCTCGCTTTCCTTAAAATGAACAAGTAAAATAAAACATCTATCTAATTATGATATAAGAATATTTTTTGCACAACTCTATCATGTCGGTGTACTTCAAATTAGTCAGGCCACTGCATCAACAAATGGAATCATAAATTCAGCCAATATTAAATAAGATCAAAGAATGGTATCATAAATTCAGCCAATATTTGTTCAGACATTTTAGAGTAAACTTTCTGCTAGAAATTGAGGTTTATTTAGTTACCAAAAACTATCGCCTTAAATTTTTATCAAACTAGACTTCATTAATTATTCAAAAATGAACATCATCACTTGAGATAATTATAGCTACGTACATTCTCCGGCTCTAATCGAAAAAAGTTTTTGCTATTAATAGTGCCTTCTCTCATCTCTCAGGTTGTTGATTGAAGGATCAATTGGTGGTATAGGTGAAAGAGTCTTCACAGGCTATCGGGTACTGACGGTGGAGGCGAGATGGGACAGTTGGTTTTCCTGCTGATGTTGAACGAATAGACGATATTCCTCGATAAAATTCCTAGCTAGCTACTCATAGAAGCAGGAAATGGAAACAACTACTATCCAGAGGTAATCAGAGCCAATAAAAATAGTATGGTGATGCATTTAAATAAAATTTGTTTTAACTATATTGTAGAATATAATGTTTCCTTCTTTCATTTCTAACCATTATTTTTTTTTATATGTTATTGTTATGTGTGGTGATTATATATGCTAATTTTGCAATTTTCATATTTGTACTACATCAATATAATTGTTTTATGTCTAAGTTGAGAAGAGCAGCACAACTCTTAACTAGCTGCTGCATATGCAATGCAAATTTGCTGCAATTTAAGCTCTCTTCTCTTTGTTTTCTTTGGCGACTGTTGCTATTAATTGGTTGATTTCACCTTCTAACAATAATTGTAAAACAATTTAACCAAATATTGCATGTTTTTGGCATTGTTTTGTGAGTTGCTTTCATGATAACTGTTAACCAAACTGTTAATTTTGTTTTCTCCTTCCCATCCCAGGTTTCCACGTGTGTCGTTATTACTTGAAAAGCCACGTAAGGTACCGCTTATCAGTTTTCCATCTTCTCTACCTCTAAAATCTTTCCTAACTTGATCGTTGTTTTAGAAATTTCAACACAGTTGAGTGTCGTCTAATGTGCAATTTTTTTACAAGGTGTTGTTTAGTTTTGTGTGTTTATTGTTTCTGATTCAAATATGGGTGGTTTGGGCATTGTGGTCATTTCAGTTTGTAGCCCTACCTTTATGGTTATGTAGCCACTGTTTTACTGCACGTGGCATTCATGCATGCTTTCAGGCAACTTCATCACATCCCTTTCCATTGAAGAAGAGGAAGCCGAAGCTTTTGGCCTCCACAACTTCTCGCCATCCGTCTCCTCCAACTACTGCTGCAACTTGAAGGTAATTCGTCGTCTCCCTCTTCAATTTTTGGATTCTATTTCTTAACTCTTCCTCTTCATAAGCTTTCTCCTCGATTATCTTTTGGTTTTAATTTTCATTTGCTTAGATTTAGTTTTATAATTAATATGAGTTGATCACGTTTGAATTTGGGAGAATTTCAATTACGGCCAAAATGACAGTATGAATATTTTGAGAACCATTAAAAGGCAAACAAAAAACACCCTGCGATACTGTTCTCAAAGAATCCTCCTCCTCTTCTTCTGCAATTGTATATATCCCTTTTCCTCTAATATGAGTCCCTGCCAAAATTAAACAAGAAAAACAAATAAAATAACACTTTAAACTTATTACGCTTACTAAGAGGTGGACAGTTTATCAAAATGGAACGTGTTTGATGTTCCATTAGAAGTCTAATGAATATTTTGAAGTCTGTCAATTCACCAGCCTTTGATCAATAATGCACAAGAACGCAAAAAGAAAAAATTAGCTCTTTGATTCTTTGTATTACTGGGTCATGGATTGCATAAGTAGTGCAACATGAATTACTCTGTTGGTTGAAAGTACTCTATCATCCTATTTTAGATCAATAAAGCGTAATATTTCATTGGTCTACACAAGACACCGAAAATAATTAGGATTCAAGTGATTCAACGAAGTGATGAAATCTTGAAAGTTCTATTTTTTCAAGTGTCATTAGAGGAAATATTCTGTCAATCTGACAAGATCTATCAAGGTTTTATCCAGGTATATGATCTATCAAGCATTTGGAGAGGAGGAAGAGATATTTCTCAACCACTATTAAGATCGATTAATAGCTACGAAAGTTAATTTATCATTACATCAGGTAAGTTTTACCTTTAACCTGAAAGAGATGTTATTTTAGATTGTTAGTTGTTAGGGTTGTTTTCTGTTCATCTACTTGGTCTGATTTTAGAACGTCGGATAGTAACACATAAATAGGGATTACATTGACTTTAAGGTAAAAATTACATTGAACATTCTGTTAATTTTTGAACTTTTTGCATTCTTTTTCTGCTTTGTTTTTTCCCTTTTTAGGTAGTAGAAGAGATTAATTTCTTAGGAATAAATCAGCAATCAATAGTTGATTTTTTTTGGTTTACCGCATTAAATTGCCTTGATTCTGGTTATCAAACAACTTGCTAGATCACTATTTATACCTTATCTTGATTTCTTTTTACTAGAAATTGTGTATGATATAATGATGGATAGTGTGGTGTGTGAATGTATGTTAGACTAAGAGAACATTTAGCTTTAATTTTAAGAGTTGATTGTTCATATGGTCAATGAACTTGGATCGCTTCCTTTAATTTACTTATAGATTATGTCTGTAAAAAAATTCCGTTCCTTCGTTTAATTCTTAATTTTCTGAAAATTGAAAAACTGATTTTTCCTTCATTTAATTTTGATTTTACAGAAACAAATTATTTACGCTGCACATCCACAACTTTAAACACTTCTCCTTCCTACTGCAGGTATTTTGCAACTACAACGTCGCACCACCACCATCTATTATGTAAATAGCCTAGTGTAAACGTGCATAAGCAGTGTTGTAATGCATAAACATGTATGTATAAATAGTGAAATTACAAATGTCATAAACATGTCTTTATAAATTATCAGCCTTTCACTAATCGCCGTCCTATCAATATTTGTAACAGTTATTGCCTAAAATTGTAATGTATACACGTGTGTATATTGTCAACTTTTTACTAATAGTCTTCCTATCAGTATTTGTGATAGTTATCACCTAAAAAATATTTGGGCCCGTGGGCGCACGGGCAACCATGTCTAGTTTCCATATATATATATATACTAGTGAATTTGACCGCGCTTCGCACGTTTATAAGAAAATCAATAAATTAAAAATAATATTTTTATAATTTCATATAGCGGAAATAAATTTTAATTTTGTTATATTGATTAAAACACAAAAATAATATTAAAAATAATATTTTTATTGGTGTTAGGTGAACCGCATTTAAAAATAAGTAAATTTGCATTTCAAATAAAAGAAAAATGACAAAAACTAAAATCATAAAAACACAGACACACAACATATTTTTTTAACAAAGTGAAGTACATATGACATTATTATGCATATTTGATATAGGCTTTGAGACAATATATTCAAAAGAGCACAAATTTTTTTCTTCAAAAAATTGATGAATGTACAATAATGTAGTTGTCTAAACAATGAAACTTACTCATGGCATCTCTATGAAAAACTTGCATAATTATGCTTTCTAAACTCATTTAGCACACTTCTATGGTGACAATAGAGAGAATGATTGATCTTCTAATTTAGGAATAACTTCATCAAGTAAGAAGAGTCTTGTAATTGTCATACAAACATCTAATATAACAAAATATTGTGAAAATTTATGATTACTATAGAAATAAATTATCAACTCCTACTTGTACGTGAATCCCTAGTTTCCCCCCACAAATTTTCTCATCAAGCATCTCAATTTGTTCTTTGTCTCATGGATGACTTTGTATTCCACATTAGTTAGTCCACTTGCCAAACACATTCTATCAAAAAAAAAAAACTTCAACATACATAATTTCACAATACATTATGAGAATTAAGGTGATCAAGAAGTCAAATAAGAGATTGAACATACCAAAGAGAATTTAATTAGTGTCATCTGAGTTTCATATGTGAAAAGTGCAAAATTATAAATCAATTCACCTTTTATCTTGAAATAAATCGCATTCCACATTCTTCAAATCTTATTCCTTATCATCAAATCATGTCTATTATAATGACCAACTCTGAAAAAAGAAAAAGAAAAATATGTTAGACTAACAATACAGTTAAAAACAAATATAGTAAGCAAGCTACTACCTGAAGAGAAAAAAAACACTTCCAATCTATATGTAGTACAAAAACATAGAATATGAAAAGACACAAAATTAATTAAAATATAATTACTCAAAGATTAATACAAACTAATTAATATAATTGAAAATAAAGAAAATGTTGATGAAAAAAGGAAAGGAAGAAAACTTACAGCTAATCATTAGTTTCACAATTAAGAAAATTAAAATATCTTAATTAGTGCTAATTTTTAATCATTAGTTATTTTGGTATAAGAAAACTTACGCTAATCAAATTAATGTTCCGTTTTGGTTAGTTTTAGTTACCTCCAATTTTAGCAGTAATTTAATTAAATTAAATTAAGCAAAATTCACGTTCCTTTTTAAGTTAATGCTATACTCAAATTAGCATTAATTTTTTGGTTAATTTTAGTTACTGTCGTTTAATTAATTAAATTAAGCAAAATTCACGTTCCTTTTTAAGTTAATGCTATACTCAAATTAACAATATTTTTTTGGTTATTTTTAGTTACTCTCGATTTAGCAGTAACTTAATCAAATTAAACTAAGCAAAATCAACGTTTCCTTTTTAGTTATTGCACATTTATAGTCATTGTATCATTACTTTTGGAAGAATTAAATGTTATGAAGGCTCATGAGGAAAGAGAATAATTTTTTAAACATATTTTTGAACAGAAAATAAAGGTAAAAATTAAAATTTTATAAATATAGAAAAATAGTGATACTGGTCATTGAAGCATGCCACATCAGCGAGCTGATATTCAGCTTTATATATATATATATATATAGATTTGAGCAGCATCAAATCTTTATCATTGTCCACAATCCACATATTGACTATATTAGATTTTCTTAAGGCGTATTCTCAATAATTCTACATGCATAAAGTACTTCACTCATATGTGGATTCTTTCATCTCAAGGAAATATTTCACAAATAACATGGTAATGCACTTTGATTAATTAATTCAAACTTTGTTAGCCATTTTTTTTATTATTTTATTGTATTTTCTCTATGTACTCGAGTCCAGGATCCTTGAAAATCTATTTCATAAAAATAGAGATAAAATCTGCATCTACTTTATCTTACTCAAACTTCACTTATGATATTTTATTAAATTAATGAGCGTGTTATTATTGTTGTATTCGTATTATTTTATTGTACTTCCTCTATGTACTCGAGTCGAGGATCCTTGAAAATCGTTCATAAAAATAGAGATAAGATCTGCATCTACTTTATCTTACTCAAACTCCACTTATGACATTATATTAAATTAATTAATAAGCATGTTATTATTGTTGTATTCGTATTCTTTAATTGATTCTTCATTTTAATTTACAGGATAAGGGTTAAAGAGATCAAGAAATTACAAAGGAGTTAAAATAAGGAGTAACAACTTCAGAGCAATCAAATGCAAGCCTCTTTAAAGTTCCTGACAAAGAACATGTTGTGACTTATAGAAAAGATAAAAAAAAAAAAACATTAAATTTGATACATTACGACTCCAATATTACAATTTGATTTTGTCAAGTCATTTTAGTTCTTTTTTTCTTCTTTTAATTTTGAGATGCAAAATCTTTTGTTCATGGTGACTTTTGATTTCACGAGGAAACTGGCTAAAATATACGTATCTTTAGAAAGAAAAAGATGTTATTCTACCTATATATAGTAGCATTTTTGTTAGATAGAAAAGAATTAAGAAACGGTAATGGACTAAAAGCAACTTTTGTTGCCAAATGTATTTGTTATTTTTTTTTGCTTTCCATTCGTAGCTTTAATTGTCGTTTTTATTTTTCTCTCTTATCTTCTTTTTATCATTACGTGTAATTTCATTTATTTAACTAGAGGAAAATTTATATCAATTTTGTCAAACACAATAGAGTGGTACAAAAAAAAGAGACTGATTTGCTTGCTTTCCTAATAAAACTTAAACACCCAACAAATATTGAATGACTCATGAGTTTTTTTTTTTCTTTTTTTATCATTATCTCAACTTTTCCTTCTTTTATTTATTTAAAAAATTTCACCTCCATAACTTAGTCTTACACCTATTGTACTTCTACTTTTAATAATACCATTGACTAATTTTTTTTAAGTTTTCATATTCATAATCCTCCACTATTTAATTTCAAAATTTAAGATATCTTATGATATTCTTTCAATTTATGTATACAATTCACATTTTTTTGTTTCATAAGACTCCTACTCAAGATAATTGTTTTTATTTCATATTTGAAGTAGTGATGCTCTTATATTATTATTGTAGTGTAAGATTTATGCCTTAGTTTAACTCCATGAAAAAGATTCTTAAATGTTGATAGAAGGGGAGTCGGACAAAAGCTCAAAAAAAATATGCATTGATTATCTATTTTTTTCCATCTACTTTTTTTTTATGATTAATGTCTTAAGAAAATGTGTTATCTTTTTTCTTTTCTTTTTTTTGCGTACTTTCTCATGTGTTCTCTCTATAAAATTTCTTTAGTTTAGATTCTTAAGAATTTTTAATTGTAGTAAATTATACTTTTATTTAGGCACACAGTAGTTATGTGTAACTTTGTCAGATTTCTGCTAACTACGCTAATCGATGTTCAAAGTTTATTGTTGATGGCTAAAGAGGAATGCATATTAAAATACACACTTCTTAGGTATTTCTTTTGGTGAAGAATCATTTACATTTTCTTTAAATTTGTTTATTTCTTCTACTTTTAAAAAATTACAAAAGAATAATATAAGATTATAAAGACAAAAATTAGACATAGAGATTTATTTAGATGATGATGAAAAATAGGAGGAAAAAAATTATTTAGACGATGATGGAAAATAAGATGAAAAACAAGGACAATGAAAGGATTCAATATAAAAAAAATGAAATAGAAATACTTATCTCTTTTTCCTTTTATTTTTAATTTTATGATTTTTGGTTTCTTTTTGTTTTACTTGACTATAAGGAAGACTCATCAAACAGTTAAATAAAAGCAAAAAAAAAAACTAATTCAAGTCTTTAAATATATTTATTCAAATTGTGTTAAATAATCATGTATTAACATCATAATAGATAATTAAAAGAATCTTAATAAATTAACCTTTTACTTTAAAAAAAATATTTAATGATAAAAATGTAATTCACTTCAGCTCTAATTTTCAAAAAAAATTGTATTGTGATTTTATCATTTTCTTATTTTTATAGTTGATTTTTTTTATTTTTTCTCTCATGATTAATTTTAAAATAAATTTACTGATATTTTTTTATAATTGCGCCCTAGTAAAATAATAAATGACAATATAATAATTGAAGGAAAATGGTGAAAAGACGATCTATGTTGATTATTTTTTTATACAAATTAAAAAAATTATTGTCCAATATTCTTTTTTCCGTTTTTACTTTTGCATTTAGAATATCATTATGCTACATAGATTTTTCTATACTAATTTATGAATCGTTGTTCAAATAAATTAGGTAACTTTTTGTTTCTCTTTTTCTTTTTTTTGGCATAAGATCGGATACTTTTATGCAAGCACAATCTCCTAAACGGGAAAATTAATCACGTTAACTTAGTAAACTTAACGTACAAACTCCTAAACTGGAAAATTAATCACACTAACTTAGTAATCTTACATAATAATTGAAGAAATAAATTAAATAATAAATGAAGAAAGATGATGAAAAACGCAAAAAAAATTAATGAAAGGTAAAATATTCAAACAACATTATATTATTAAAGACATTCATGCTTTTAATATAACTAGTTTTTCGACACGTACGTTGCACGTGATTATTAATTCAGAAAATATATGTTATAGTAAATAGTATTGCTTATTTAAGCGTAGACTTGAATAATAAGTTTTGCATAAAATAATATTGCAGATTCTTTTGTGAATGATCAATGTGGATCATCATATATATCTCTTATTCACGCGGTCATATGAAGATGGTCAATGAAAATTTTTATTAGTTAAATGCAATAATGCATATATTTATTTCAATTTGATAAGGTTCAATCATGTTATTAGTCGTATCTTTGTAATATAACCTTATAGACGATAGTTGTGTATTTTTCTTGTCATCCAACCAGACGTATATTCCATGTTAAACTGTTTAGATGTCATATGAATATGTGAAGAGAACAACTACATATTATTTTTTAGAATTAATTTTTGTATATTAATTTTTATTTTATAAGTTATAACATAATAAATGACGTTCTGGTTGTTGACTCTCATATTTGACTTCTCGATTGACTGTTACATAAATCAAAGATAGTTATCTGACTGACAATAGATAACTGAGAAATGTTTCTTTTTCTTTTTACCGGTAAAACTAAAACTTAAAATTTAAAAATATATTTTATATGTGAAATCATATATATAATCACCTGTTTATCTTACCCACAACAAAGATATAGTTCATATAATTGTGAATGATTTTCAATTTATTCAACCAAACATGATTCGTCAAGAAAAAATAACAACATCGTGTTATCACATATATAGGAGCGGTATAATATTATGAAAAATTATTGGTCAAAAGTTAATGTAATAAAATATAAAAGATAGAAATAATTAATGTAATAACTATGAGAATTCATAATATAATAACTAAAGAATGTTAAAGTGTGTGAATAACGTTTGCAATAATTAGTAATAACTAATAGAATTTATAATGTTATAACTAAATAATTAATGTGCAATAGTTGTATTTCGAAAAAAATTTATACTTACATAAATAAATAGGACTTTGAATTAATGTTACTTTTTTTTTTGTAGTTATTAGATCTTAATTTAGTGTATGGACAAAATGAAAATGTTTATTCTATATTACTGAATATAATTTTTTTTTCGTAAATGATACATTTTAAATAATTCATATATATTCACATATTTTCACATTTGTTGTGAGTTTTTTTTTTAAAAAAAAGAACTCCGAACAATTTAAAATAATATATTTTAAAGTTAGAAGACCTTGTTAACTTGATAATACATTCGTGACATATATAATACTTTAATTTAAATAAAATATATATGACGTTATTACAAGTCATATGAGCTTTTCTTCATCTAAAATACTGAAATATTAAGAAATAGTAAATAAGTAAAACAAAAGGGCAATGTTTATGTAGTAATAACTATTTTGAAGCAAACTTCCTAACATTCTGAATCACATATGAAGCATTGATAAATAAAGTCATTTTTTTATCTTGAACATCAAAAAAATAAATTGTGACAATTCTCTAGGCCTTGAGAAGTTTAATAATTTTGGAAAAAGATGTTGAGAAGCATATATTTACATCACAAGATAAATTGTTAATAAAAATAAATAAATTTAGACTACATTATGTTAACTTCATATATTGAAACATCACATACTAATGTATATATTAAGCAAAAAAATAATTATTATGTCATCAAAATTATTTACCTCAAGTACTCGAGGTTATGGAATATACCATCTTAGGATAGAACGATTTACTTCATCAGAATAGTGGTACCTCATATTGTTAAACTTCGAACTCACTCAACGATAATAAATCACACGAAATATTTTAAAATGCAAGAAGAAGAAGAGTAGAAGATTAAAAAAAATTGTGGTGGAAAATGAGAGGAAGCCCCTCTATTTATAGTCAGAAATTGTGGTGGAAAATGAGAGGAAGCCTCTCTATTTATAGTCAGAAAAAGGCAGTATGAATAAGTGTTTTTTTGTGTCTTATCTGAAAAGTCATGACTTTTCCGAGAAATCACAATCCGTTGGAAAAATCATACTTATTGAAAAAGTCACAACTCTTTGAAAAGTCACAACTCTTTGAAAAGTCACAACTCTTTGGAAAAGTCACAACTCATCAAAAAATCACAATCCTTTGAAAAAAGTCACAATTCATCGGAGAAGTCACAACTCATTGAAAAAGTCACAACCTAAGTTAGGGATATTATAGTAATTTAACATTCAAGTTAGGAGTTCATGCTTTTAAGGTAATATAGATATAGATATAGATAGATATAGATATAACTATAAACTTTTGTGTGTGTCAGGTATCTTTGGCATTCATGCTTTTAATATAATACAGATATAACTATAAACTTTTGTGTGTGTCAGGTATCAAAGATGTGATGCAAACAATATAGGGTTTATATTGAATTATCATGTATACAACCCGTAGAAGAAGATGAAATCTTAAAAACTTCCATGTGTATTATAGGTCTTGGGCTCTTTCTTTCTTTTATTTTTTTGTTTATTCATGAAATTTTAATCACATTTTTTAAAAGCTTAACATCTGCATATATATTTAAAACTGAAGAAAGAAAACGTTTAAATGCAAAAAAGAAGAATCAATAGTATAATCTTGGACATGGCGCAAAGAACTAGAAAGTACAATTTTAGGTTTATGTGATATATTTTATTATTTATAATAGGCTTTAAGTTATCTATTGTCACTTAAAATTGTCAACATTATTCACTTAGGCCTCATTTGTTTTCATTAAGATTAAGACATCTGAATCTGAATACACGTCTGAATATTAAGATTTGCATTAAGAGCTAGATGTCTAGATTTGAATACACATATGAATATTAAGATGTGGTCTCCAAATCTGAACATTGTATGATTATTGTTTGTTTTCAATATCTGAATGTGCATATGAAATCAAACATTATATTAATAAAATGTTATAAATAATTCAGTTCAACAAAAATATTACTTTTTGATTTAAAAAATATCATAATCATTAAGCATAACATAAAAAAAATCACGAATAAAAAATATTTTGTAGGCACAATATAATATCAAAAAGTTCAATAAGTATAATAGATACTAGTAGAAAAATAATAAATAAGGTATCACATTATCAATGCCTAACATATATTTTGGCTAATTACAAAAACTAAAGAATTCTTGTCTTTTTTCCAATAACCTTAATCAAATTGTCTAACTTGTGAACCTCTAACGTCATTCATGCTTTTTTGTAGTGAACACTTTCACAAAATATACTAACGAATGTACTGTATAATGGCTCTTCCCATCAAGTACATCTAATTTTTCCATATATTCTTCAAATGTAGGTGCACTAATTTTTTAATCAATAACTCCAAAGCAGTAATCATCTTCTCATCAATTTTCAAGTCAGACGAATAAGTTTTTTTTCTTCTCCAAAACTTTTTTTTTCCAGCTGAAACTGAAGATTGAGATGTAGAATTAATAGGAGCTGCATTATTTTTGTCAAAGAGTCTAAATAAAATTATTGGCCTAAGACAAAATTCTAATTAGAGACCTCAAATATGTATACATAGTTATTATTTTTAATTATGAATAGTATTTTTTCACTCAAAAACCTTGATGAACATCAATACACTAAAAATATTATTGCAACAAGTGTTCTTGACAAACATCAATACACCCTAAGAAAATTATTAATATAAAAAAAATTACTTGTAAAGATTATGAAAACTTACCAGTTCAAGAGGAAAAAATTGTTGTTTGATTGAGAAAAGAGAGGAAGAAAGTTTGTAGTTGAGAGAGCAAAAGTCACGCAAAGACCGAGAGAGACGATACAAAATTATTTTATAACTTATTAAATAAGTCTGAATGGTGTTAAGACTCTCCTGCAGATCTGATTCGTTCAGACATTTTCAGGTCCATTAAGAGGCTTTTTGAAAAAAAGAAACAAATTGACTTAATGGGCTGAATCTGAATCATTCAAATTCAGACCTAAAAACCAAACACACTTAATGGGCTGAATCTAAATGATTAAGATTCAGACCTCCATTAAGTGCAAACAAATGAGGTCTTAGACATCTTAATTAGGATTAGTACTTATTAGACACTTAAATATTAATAAATATGTATATATTGAACACAAAATGACAATTAATTTAAAAATTAATGTGTGTGTAATTCACTCGCTGTGTCTTGAAAAGTCACAAATAAAACTATGAAAAATAATTTTCAACAATTAAGAATTCAAAATGTTAATCAATTAAAAGAAGAAAAATAAAAATCCCCCCTCCCCAAACCCAACCTAGCTAACCCTTTGGTCTTTCTTCTTCTTTCCCCAATGTTATCTCAAAAGATCACTCAATTTTAAAAATTTATCTTGCAAAGTTATTAAACTTTGTTTTGTATCAATAAAATCACTCAATTTAAATTTTTGTATCAATAAAATCACTCAATTTAAATTTTTGTATCAATAAAATCACTTAACTAAATTTATCATTAATTTTTTTTGACATCACAAAATAAATTATTTTATATCATGTTTACATTAATGACGTTTAATTATCATGCATTTAATTTATTCTATTAAAATAAGCAAATACATTACTCCATTTGTCCCTAATTACTTGACCACTTTAAAATTAACACACCTATTAAGAAAACAATAATAGTAAGTTTACAATTTTACCCTATTAATTATGAAGTGGATGAATTAAAAACTTAAGATTTTCAATAAGTTCAATCTTTTTCAAAGTAATTAATTGAGGATATAATAGGTAAAAAAATTGTTCTTTCTTGAATTTCTAAAATGGCAAGTAATTCGGGAAAACTAAAAAAAGAAAAGTGGACAAGTAATTAGGGACATAAAGAGTAATAATTATGGCTGTGACGTCTCATTTGCCATGGAAGTTTTATAATTAAACTTCATTAATAAATGTATACCTAGCATAAAAAATACTCCCTCTATCTCTAATTGTTTGTTCAATTTTGTTTATTTGTCCATTTTAACAAATTAAGAAAGGACAATTTTTTTATCTATAAATTAATTTTGGAAAAAAATAGAGTTTCTTGAAAATCTTAAATTTTTAATTCATCCACTTCATAATTAATATGGGTAAAATGATAAACTACTATGTCAATCATTATTCTCTTAGTAGATATGTCAATTCAAAAGTGGACAAATAATTAAAACCGAGAGAATAATTACGAAAAGGAAAATAAAATCTTGTGTAAAGCGCACTGACTAATTTGTTTATCAAACTTCTCTATATTAAAGTTTAAGACTTTAAATAACAACCAACAAATAAGGCTTCCTGAGTGGGATATATCACGGGCACAATGTTGATTTAATGGGTTAATCCTATTAAATTAATAATTAAGGCTACAATTCCAAAAGTTTTATAATTAAACTTAATTAATATATATATATATATACTCATCATGTTAAAATAATTTTATTGATAAATTTAGTTAGATGATTTTATTGATACAAAAATTTAAATTGAGTGATTTTATTGATATAATATAAATTTTAATAATTTTACTAGATAAATTCTTATGACCGTCACCGTTGTTCTCGACTCCTCCGGCGAGATTCATTTTTCTTCTTCTTGTTATAAACTATGGGATTAAGATAAGTATAAATAATAAAATAAGTTGTGACGTACGTATAACTTAGCAGATCGATTGTTGAGATGTTTGTAGAAAATAAATTGTTGTCGGTGAATGATAGCGAAGAGAAATCGAGAGTACTTCAGTTAATTCTAAAGAATTCTCTAATATCATTTAATAAATTTAATGAATTTACATTTTAATTTGACTGCTGAAATTTATTCGGAACGACCGGAAATAGGAAATGGACGAATGTCGGCCAACTTTTTAAAAATCCAATATTAAAATTTTATTCGTAGATTCAGTTTTTTTTAATTAAAGAATGATAAAAAGTAATGAAAAAGAAATACATAAGTTTGAGAACTGAAAATGGAGAAAAGAAGTACAGAAGTTTGAGTAAAAAAAAATGGGGATGAAGACTATGATTGACTTTCTTTTGCTGATGAGAAATCATTTTAAAAAATAAAAAAATTAGTTATTACTCGGTGCTAAGTGTTAATAAAAGAATAAATAAGTACTATTATTGTCCATATTTAATTGTTTAGTTTCTTTTTTTAGAGTCAAACGATAATAACTTTGATTAATATTTCACGATATATTTTTTCATCATATTGATATGCAAAAAATTGGAATTTATAGTACTTTTCATATCGTTTTTTAAGGGCATCTCCAATCCAATCCTCTATTTTACTCTCCAAATATAGAGTTCTTTATTTTTCCAGACAACCAACTCCAACCCAATTCTCTATTTTACTCTCTAAAAATAAATCTTTTTCTCTCTCTTCAATATTATATTAATATTTCTATTACATTTTCTTTTTTCTTATTTCATAATGTAAATCACTTTTTTCTTTTTGCAAATAATTACTCTATAATCTTCATGTAATATAAAATTTTATTTTTAAATTCTTCATTTAATATAAAATTATATTTTATTTTAAATTTCTAAATAACATAAATTGCAACAAATATTATATATAATGCATAATAACGAACAATTAAAATAAAAGTGAAAACCATTGATAAATACAATTACATAATAAATATTGCATCATCGTAAAATTTGTTTTAAATTTTACATAAATATTCAACTTTCAAGATTATTACGTTGCTCCCATAATTGTTCTATTAATGCATTATGGAGTTCAAAATGAGCAACTTTTTATCCTTATGTTTTTATGTATAGCTAAAAATTGTTTAAATTAACAATTTCGTCTTGTATCCAATTATTTCGTATATTAACTTACTTTCCCTATTCCATTTTGAACTATTGCATCAAGTATTTTCATGTTCATTAAAAAAGTGTAGTTTAACATAATTTATCACTATGACATAAAAGTGGATTGTTTGAATTATCATGTAAATTTTGTGCATTCTTCATAGTGAAAAATAATTATAATTTTAAATTACATATTTAAAGTGACAAAAAAAAATTAAAAAATCAAATTAGAAAAATTGTTAATTTGGGATGGAAATAGTATACTTATCAATAATATGTTTTTAGATGTTATATTAATTAGAAAATAATTATAAATATTAATGACTTAATTAATATTCTTATATAATGTAAATAATATTAAAATAATTTTCAATTACATATTTAAAGTAACAATTTTTTTAAAAAAATAAAATAAAAAAGTAGTAATTCGGATGGAAGTAGTAACTTGTCAATAATATATTTTTAGATGTTATATTATCCTAGAAAATAATACAAATAATA
>JAJOOO010003348.1:0-98257 GCA_029582685.1 Solanum piurae
TTCTGATTACTTATTGAATTTTCATAATTGATTAACAAAACCCCCCCTTTTAATTAATTGTTGTTTTCTTGGAAATACTTTGACTAATTGAATATAATTGTGGGTTAAAGTAAAGTCTAAACCAGTTTCCTCGTGGGATCGATCCCAACCTACAAGTTGGGTTCTTTACTTGATAACGATCGCCTATGCTTCTTTAGGGAGGTGTAATTTGAGCGTATCACTAACTTGTGAGGGTGAGCAAAAATCTTGATACCATTTGAGGCTATATCGTTTGTTTTCAGCCTCATTGAATCCTCTTGAAAAAAATATGTCCCTACCTTCTCACAATAAATCATTTTTTAAGCATTGATTGAATTAAATAGCAAACTTAGGACAAAAGCCTGTGTTGGAGGTGTGGAAAGGAAAGAGGAAAGAAAGCCAACTGAGAGAGAAGAAAGAATAGTGAGACTCAAGCTTGATGTTTCTAGCAAAGAGTAGGAACTCCTTCTTATAAAAAAAGAGAGCAAAAACATGAAATGGATTGGAAAATAAATTCTTAATGAAGTAAAATGAGTTCCTAATGAATAGAATAAAGAATTGAGGATTGCGTCTCCAAATAAAAAAATGAAATGAATTTTTCAAAGAGAGGAAGATAAGTACAATAATTCTTTTAAAAAGTGAAGTTATTGAGCCAAATTTATCATAACATTGTCCTTAACCCCGTTAAAATCCTGAAATAACCCTTAAGATCTTGTCAAAATTAGATTGTGTGATGATTGGATAATATGGGTAAACCTATGGGATGAAACTTGCATGTATTTCTCCTTCGGAGAGTGAGAGTTTGTAGTGATTCGTAACTTCTTTGTTCATGTGATTTGTGAGGGTATGAAATCATTTTTGTTGTGATAAAACTTGAATGATTTTGTTAAAGCATGGTTTTGCATTATAAGTGAGCATTAGTGAACATGAACTTTGATTGATACTGGCTAGTCATCATTTGAAGCTTCTTGAGCATAATTGAGATATTACGTATTCATCATAGTAGACTTGTGATGGCACTTTCTTGTTAATTAGCATTGAGTGCTATTGTATAAACCTTTATTGAATTGATTGTGTTCTTGATTTACTTGAGAACAAGCAAAAGTTTAAGTTGGGGTATTTATGAGTCTGATATTTTGGCCCATTTGAGGCCTTTTAGTTCAACAAATAGTGTTCTCAATGCTTATTTATGTCCTTGTTTGATAATATTTTGATGTTTTGCAGCTATGAAGGGTAAAAGACACGGCAAGGAAAAATATATATAAAAAGAGGCCAAAAATAATGAAAATAGTGAAAACTCCCAACTGAGGATCGCTAAGACGGATCACCCAACATGACTCGATCTCACCTAAAGTGAAACTGTCTACTTCTGAAAATATTCAAGGTAGGTCGGCGAAGTAAGGCGCAAATGGTGATTTGCCGAATTGGATGAGCGTAGTCAAACCTCATTGCCTAAACTGACAAACTTCTATGTTGAAATGAGAACTGAATGGGGGATCAAAGGTGGCCATCGATGATTTGTTGTACATGAAAGGCAGACTCCATCGTGTTTGCCAACTGAGGTGCAAACACCTAAAGCCTGAAGCCAAGAAAGGGCGAGTTGAAGAACAAGACGATGATCCGCCGATCGAGTTGGAGAACCCAACTAATGTCGCCAATCAGGTCGCGCATGAGATTTTAGACTAATTTTTAAGGAAATTATAAATAGCTCAACAGAGAAAAAATAGTATCCGACTCTCTAGAAAACAAACTTTTGAATATCCGAGTTAAATTTTTGTTACCCTTTTAAATATCTTCTTAACTTTGGGGATTTTTTTTTTTTTGTATTTGACAATTGATGGTTCAATTCGAAGTGCGCATTGAAGATTATTGTTGATGATCAACACTTTGATGGTTGAAATCATAATTGGTATAATTTCAACTTTTATGATGCTTGGATGAAACCCCAATTCTAGGGGGTGTAATTTTGGAGTTAGGTGTTAACTAATTTAGTGTGTATAGTGTCTTGCTCTGTTTTTATGTTATTCATTCATGGATTTGAGCTATTTAGAATGGTTTCAGTTTATGGGCTAAGGTTGCAAACTTAGTCCTAGCTTAGATCTTTGGTCGATGCTCGAAGGAGATTAATTAGAGTGGGTAAATGACATAGTATTTGCGAATTAGATTTGATTTTTGTAGTTTTCTTAGAAGAGAATATTGTACTTTCATTTCTAATAGTCAAATCTGGTCGAAAGAGGGATTTCCTAAGGTATTTGGTTGATTTGTATATTCACATGGATAAGACCGAGAGGAGATTTTGTGATATGACACATTATGATCGAAAGAAGATTTGTGTTGTTGATGATTACACAGCCTATCCATGATAGTCTAGCATTGTTGAACAAGCACTTGCACCCCCTATTTGACGTCGACACCTACTCCCACACCCTACTTGTTTAAACAATGTTTTAGTTGAATTCGTAGAATTAAATCACTTCCCGTGGGATTCAATCCCGAATCATTTGTTGGGTATTTATATTGCTAGCGGTTACTTACTTATTTAATTGTTTTATGAGTAATTTGAGCGTTATCACTAAACATCAATTTTAATTTTAAAAAGATAGACCATCTACTTTTAAAACCAAAAAGATCTTAGCGATAGTAAAATCAAATAAACCATTTACGTTTACACATAAAAATTGCTAGTTGTAGTTTTAATATATATGTATATTTATAAATTATTCAAAATACAAATAATTAGAAAACAACATATATATCAACAAATAATATATTCAATTATAAGATCACAAACGTCATGTGGAAATACATTTGATTTTTCAATTAGTATTATTGTATTGATTCGTTTGATTTATTTAGGAACAAACAACTCTCTCTAAATAATAAAATTTGAAAGCTAATTTATCAAAAATAAATTTACTATTACAAATATAAAACATATAATCAAGAAAATAAATAAAATAATTAAAATGTTTTGGAGGGTATTTTTATATTTACATATATTAATCCCATCATATTATGTAACACCCCAAAAATTTCTAAGCTAAGACCCAAACCATTCTTCATTTACTTGTACGTTCATATCAAGTGATTCTTAAATTGCTCATATGTGTTAAGGTAAATTCTTTAGTGTGAGAATTATTTTGGATAGCAATTACGGTCACTAGAAACTCCTATCACAAAGTACAGTTGAAAGTTTCTTTATTGATTAAGTTTTGATGTAAAATTCTACTTGGGTCAACTTCAAACTACCATATCTCTTAGAATATAAAGAGTTACATGGCCCATAACCTATCTGATTAAAGGTATTTGAATATACTTTCTGACGCCACCAATTTCGCATCAATCCAATTTCTTAGTAAAAAGTTATGACTATTTTAGTAACTGATACAGTGCAGTGACGACTTAGCCGACGGGAAAACATTAAAAATGGTTTTTTTTGTCTTTTTACCTTCAAGAAAACCCTAAACAATTTTTTTGACCAATAAAACGCTCAAAAGAATCAGATTTTCATCTTTTAATCCATCATTCACTTCTCTCTCAAACCCTAGGGCGAAAACCCCAAGGAAAAATCAAAGTAGAAGACCCCATTCAAGATTCTTTCAATCTTTTTCAAGATTCTTTCAATCTTTTTCAAGATTCTTCTTCAAGGTAAGTCCTCCAAAAAATTCATTCTTTCCAACTCAAATTCTTCAATAGTATTATGACTCACTAATGAAAATTCTAATTCTTGGTCGTAGAGATTTCAAGAAACTAATTCAAGAATCTCAAGAAAAGTTTTCTTAATTGTTCTCCTTCAAGTTAGGGTTTCAAGGCATCTAATCAAGTTTTTTTTCAAGATTCTTTAAGAACCTTGTTCTTCCAGGTATGTAAGGCTATCATAGTGTTGGACTAGTTCGTCCTCATGCCCTACATCTACTTTCAAATTAGTAAAAGCGTAATCTAGGATTCTACCCCTAGATTTGAGTATTCTTGAGATAAGTTAATTTTGAGTTCTCGAGTTCCTATTTCTTTTTTAAATTCTACACCTAATTATTGAATTGCTATATGTTATGCATTGACATTCTTGAATTCAGTCGTTCATGTCCATAATTTTGCATGAACCTTATGAATTGAGTTATAAATTTTGAGAAGCTTTTTAAAGGCAACACTTGAGTTTTAATCTGAGTTTTTTGAGGAAGTAAAGATGAGTTTTGAGAAAGAGTTGTATTCATGAGTTTATATATGTTTATTGAGGTCCTCAAGTTGAGTCGTTAATATCCATAATTCCGCATGAACCCTACCAATTGAGTTATAACTCTTGAGAGTCTTTGGAAGCCAATCATTGTGTTTCAAACTGAGTTTTGAGAAAAAGTTTAAAGGTTCTATTTCACAAAGACTTAAAAGTTTCTAATGTTATATATATATATATATATACATATGTATCTATGTTGATTATTGTACTTGAAAGATAAGTTCATAAGTGCATGTTTTCAAGAAGGTAAACATGTCTCATGTATTGAAAAATATTTCAAGTGATGTAAGAAGTCCATTCTTTGTATTGTGTGAATTGAGCACAAAGTTATGTTAATTAATTTGCGAGTAGTATTGAGCATCGAGTTTGGTTAGAGTCTTTTATGATTCGGAAGTCCCACAAAACTAGGTAGCCAACATAGGATAGGATAACATTGATTAATAATGTGACACCTCACTGCCTCTGAGAAGGCCAATTAGATGGATCCATAGTCACGATATCATCCTATACCCTCGACAAGGTATATGATGGGTCTTTGCAATGTGCGGTGGGACGTTGCATCATTGCTCGACTCATGGTAATGGTTGTCGGTTAGAGAAACTCCATACAAGTTAAAATATATTATTTTCATATTGCTTTTACTGCATATGTTATTGTAAAGATTAAATGATTTTCACTTCATGTTCATGTATTGATTCACTTGAGTTGATTTCAATCATTCAGTTCAGTTATTTGTTTACTCAGCCATATTACATACTCGTACATTCCTTGTACTGATGTCATTCGACCTGCATCCTTTTATGATGCAGATACAGGTGTTCAGAATTATCAACAGACACTTCGTTGAGATCACTCTACACTCTAGTTAGCTTTGGTGAGCCTTCTTGTATTCCAAAGGACTTCACCGTTACTTTCCAGTTAGTAGTTTTGAGGTGCCGTGGGTCTTGTCCTGACATTCATCTTTATACAGTAAAGATTTCATAGATAGACAGTTTTGGAGAGTCTTTCAGTTTTAGATATTTTCTTTAAAACTTATGTTTCATACTCAGTATATTCAATGAAGTTTTGAGATTCAGCAAACTGTTTTAAAACATTTATTTCAATTTGATGCTTATGTATGCTTGAGTTAGTCTTCCGCTTGTAGTCAGCCAGGATGAGGGTTCGCTTGAGGGCCATTAATGGTTCTCGAGTGCCGACCACATACAGGGTGTAGGCTTAGGTCGTGACAAATTTGGTATCAGAGCACAGAGTTCAAGTGTCCTAGGGTGTGTATGAACCCGTATCAGTAGGGTCTTGTTTATGGTTGGGAGGCCCCCACTTCTATAAATGAGGGACTACATAAATTTAGGAAAAGTTTCCTTTCTTTCATACTCTAAATCATGCAATAGAGTTTTTTCAAAGGAAATTATTCAAACTCGTGTGTTTTTCATGTTCATTCGACTACTCCTCATACTTAAGGTAGTTGAAATGCAAAGCCAGATACTTATCGATGAATTACTCTCAACAAAAGTCTTGACAAGGTCATGAGACTTCATAGGGGCTTGAGTGAATTCCGTGAGTGAGTTAAGTATTGAGAATCAAAATAATTCACTTTTATTCATATGAAACGTGTGTTCGAGCTAGAAGCGAGATGTATTCCCAAACTCTTTTCCCTAAACATTGTTCCAATTGAAACCCGTATGAGGAAGTATGTTTTAGAGCTTGGGTAGTAATTGCACCCGAAAAGATTGTATGAGTAATGATGTTATAAGAAGTAGTAGTAGTAAAAGTTCCCAGAGTTATAAGAATGCATGCAGAGGTATAGTAATCTAAGAAGGGAGAGAGTGATGAGGTAAAGTAGGTTGTTGCATTCATGCACCCAATAAATTATTAATGATGAGTTTTCCTTTATGAGTAGACTAAGGAATACTAATTTTGTATAGAGTTCATGATAGAAGGTAGAGGAATAGTTACTAGTCAGGATGAGTTAGAGTATACATTAACTAGAAGGGAGTTTATGTCAATGCTACTGTGTTAGTGAAGGCCAAGTATATGTGTGGAATAAAAGTGTAGAGTGTTCATGAGGTGATAGCTCTAAACTAGGATTATGATTCTAAGGGGGAGCCCATAATATTCAGAGGGTTACAAAACTAATTAGGCAATGATGCATAGCGAATGGGTAAATAGTACTTAAGTTGTGAAAGGAAGGGTAACGGTAAATTGTAAGCATGAAGACTGAGAGATAAAGATTGGCTACTTTTCATGAAGTTTTAGTGGGCGAGTGTTTCTTAATTTGTATTTAGTATTTGTAAGTTAGCATAGTAAGTGAGCAATCATATTGATATTCGAGTTAAGTAATAAACATTAAGCTTGAATTTGAGATGAGCATTGTGATCAAAAGAATGACAACATGAGGGTTATGATGTTAGTCTTGATATCTAATTTGGTAGAATTGACATAGAGTAGGTGAGGAATTGAGATGTTAGCTGCAATGAATATGAGTGGTACAAGTGAGATATCCTAACTTTTAGATAAGGGCAGTGAAGTGTGGCTAAGTCATAAGAGTAACAAGAGCATTAAGAGGTGTACCCGATATTGTATGTAATCAGACGAGGTTTCAATTAAGTTAATGATTTTCCATGTGTGCCTAGATAGTATATTTAAGCTGTCAATGTGGAATAGGATGATGTAAGCATTATTTTTTTTCCTTACGAGTTAGATGAAGTGGCCTTATAAGCCACTGAGAAGAGGTTAAGATAAGTATCTTAGAAGGAGTCTTAGTACCTGCATATGGAGAGTTCAATAGCCATGAGATAAGCCTTTCCCTGAGTATTAGAGTAAAGGGAATGTAGACTAGCTTACACATAATTGAATAGATCCATAGTTTTCAAGTGTCAGCTTTAGACCTAAGGGGGAGATGATAAGATGAGAAATCAAGTCAAGTGTAGAGAATGAGATAGTGATATCTTCAGAAAGAATTTTGGAGATATATCAATCCGTTCATAATCTTGTGTATTCATCAAGTTCAGTTATTACAACATGACAATGATGTTTCTTATATTAGAATTGTGTCTATGACCTATGCTCATACACTTAAGAGAGATTCACATCTATGCTCAATTTTCAGAATGAGGGTAAAGACTTTAGCCCATTAATCTCAAGGTTAATCCATGAAGTTATGAATATCATCCCCATGCTATGAACCTATTCATATAAGCAATCATGTCTCATGGTATGTTTATTCTCACAAGTTCATGATTTACTCTAAATGGCTAGAAACATAATTTTATGCCATGCATATTCTTATATCAGACATCTCGAATGAATCATGCTTATGATCTTTCGTCCTAAAGCTCTTTTAGTGATCCTCTTCAGTTTTAATAGCGATGTTGTCGATAGTAGTTGAGTAATGATAGAAGGAGAGGGTTTACGTTTCTTATTGTGGTAGTGGTGGTCTTCTTCTTCTATCCAAGGTCATAAATTTGGAGGAAGAAGGGGACGAGGTTTTACCATGAGTAATAGTTAAATGAGAGCAAATTTCTGATAGTAATGTGTGAAATTTCAATTGTTAGAGATGATGAGAAATTCTAAGAAGGATTGGTTAGGAGGTTTCCATGGAGTGGTTATAGTATTAGGATGGAATGTGGTGTTGTTAACATATGGACAAATGCATGATGCATTAGGTGTTTCTTGATATGGGCTCAAGGTTGGTTGAAGGCAGTTATAAGGAAAAGTATTCTTAGGATGAGATTTCCTATAGAGGTATATAACCTGAATCTTGTGGTTTAGATAAGTATAACCATATCATGTTTAGCACCTTGTGAATTAGAGATTAGTCTTGAACATAGTAAGGGCAAGCGGTTTGATCTAGACGTTTGTAAGAGTAGTCATATACTCTAGTGGGAGCTAGGAGTTGCAGCTAATGAAGTGTAGTAAGCACAAAGAAGAGCATAGTTGAGAAGTGTTTCCAAGCTTGAAATCTACCAATCATATCACTCAAGGCATAATATTCTTATTCTTACTTCGTGCCTAGATATCCTAGCTTTATATAAAATAATTTCAGATAGAGTGTGACTATGTTCAAACTCATATCGTTCATGACTTACTTGCTCTAGTATAGTTTCAAAACTATTAGTATCAATCAGTTCAGCCTATGTTAGTAGGCAAGCTCATAAGTCAAGAGAGGTAGTTATAGTAACTATTTTCCCCTCCATTTTCAATTTAACCGTCATTTGAGGACGAATGATCCCAAGGGGGAGATATTGTAACACCCCAAAAATTTCTAAGCTAAGACCCGAACCATTCTTCATTTACTTGTAGGGTCATATCGGGTAATTCTTAAATTGCCCATATGTGTAAAGATAAATTCTTTAGTGTGAGAATGATTTTGGATAGCAATTAAGGTCACTAGAAACTCCTAGTACATAGTAGAGTTGAAAGTTTCATTATCAATTAAGTTTTGATGTAAGATTCTACTTGGGTCAAATTCAAACAACGATATCTCTTAGAATATAAGGAGTTACGTGGCCCATCACCTATCTAATTAAAGGTAGTTGAATTTAGTTTCCGACGCCACCAATTTCGCGTCAATCTAATTTCTGAGTAAAAAGTTATCACCATTTTAGTAACTGATACAGTGTAGTGACGAATTAGCTGACGTGAAAACATTAAAAAGGGTCTTTTTGTCTTTTTACCTCCAACTCTAAATGAATTTATTGACTAATAAAAGGCTCAAACCAATCAGATTTTCATCTTTTAATCCATCATTCTCTTCTCTCTCAAACTCTAGGGTAAAACCCTAATAAAATCAAAGTAGAAGACTTCATTCAAGATTCTTCTTCAAGGTAAGTCCTTCTCCAAGAATTTTATTCTTTGTAACTCAAATTAATCCATACAATTATGAATTACTAATGAAAATCATAATTCTTGGTCATAGAGATTTCAAAAAACTAATTCAAGAATCTCAAGAAAGTTTTTTTTGATTGTTCTCCTTCAAGCTAGGGTTTCAAGGCTTCTAATCAAGTTCTTTTTCAAAAAAATTCAAGAACCTTGTTCTTCCAGGTATGTAAGGCTATCATTGTGTTGGACTAGTTCGTCCTCACGCCCTACATATACTTTCAAATCAGTAAAAGAGTAATTTAGGATTCTACTCCTAGATTTGAGTATTCTTGAGATGAGTTAATTTTAAGTTCTCGAGTTCCTATATATTTTTTAAATTCTACACCTAATTATTGAATTTCTATACGTTATGCATTAACATTCTTGAGTTGAGTCGTTCATGTCCATAATTTCGCATGAACCCTATAAATTGAGTTATAAATTTGAGAAGCTTTTTAAAGCCAACACTTGAGTTTTAAACTGAGTTATTTGAGGAAGTTAAGATGAGTTTTGAGAAAGAGTTGTATTCATGAGTTTCTATATCGTTATTGAGGTCCTCAAGTGAGTCGTTCATGTACATAATTTTGCATGAATTGATTTATATATCTTGAGAGTCTTTGGAAGCCAATCATTGTAGTTCAAATTGTGTTTTAAGAAAAAGTTTAAAGGTTTAATTTCACTAAGACTTAAGAGTTTTTAATGTTATTTCATTCATATATATATACATATACATATGTATCTATGTTGATTATTGGACTTGAAAGATAAGTTCATAAGTGCATGATTTCAAGAAGGTAAACACGTCTCATATTTTGACAAGTATTTCAAGTAATGTAAGAAGTCCATTCTTTGTAATGGGTGAATTGAGCACAAAGTTACGTTAGTTATTTTGGGAGTAGTATCGAGCGCTGAGTTGGGTTAGAGTCTTTTATGATTCGTAAGTCCCACAAAACTACATAGCCAGCGTAGGATAGGATAACATTGATTCATAATTCGACTCCTCACTACCTCTAAGAAGGCCAATTAGATGGATCCATAGTCACGATATCATCCTATACCCCCGACAAGGTATAGAATGGGCCCTTGCACTGTGCGGCGGGACGTTGTATCATTGCTAGGCTCATTGTAATGGTTATCGGTTAGAGAAACTCCCCACAAGTTAAAGTATACTATTTTCGTATTGCTTTTATTGCATATCTTATTGTAAAGCTTAAATGATTTTCACTTCATGTTCATATATTGATTCAGTTTAGTTTCTTTCAGTTATTCAGTTCAGTTATTGGTTTACTCATCCATATTATTGATGTCATTCGACTTGCATCCTTTTATGATGCAGAAAAAGGTGTTCAAAATTATCAACAGACACTTCGTTGAGATCACTCTACACTCTAGTTAGCTTTGGTGAGCCTTCTTGTATTCTGGAGGACTTCACAATTACTTTCAAGTTAGTAGTTTTGAGGTGTCGCGGGTCTTGTCCCGACACTCATCTTTATACAGTAAAGTATTCATAGATAGACGGTTTTGGAGAGTCTTTTAGTTTTAGATATTTTGTTTAAAACTTATGTTTCATACTCAGTATATTTAGCGAAGTTTTGAGATTCAACAAACTGTTTTTTAAAACATTTATTTCAATTTGATTCTTATGTATGCTTGAGTTAGTCTTCCGCTTGTAGGCAACCAGGATGAGGGTTCGCTTGAGGGCCAACAATGGTTCTTGAGTGCCGGTCACGTCCTTGTGTAGGCTCGGGTCGTGACATATTAAATCCTTTTTATTAGTAATACTACCAAATGAAAGGTATTAGTTATACATCTTAGGGAAAAGAGTCAGATATACCCCTTAACTTTGTAATTTAGAGCTGATATACCCCTCGTTCTGAAAGCGGCTTATTTATTTTTCTATTGTTACACAAATGACTCACATATACCCTTTTCCTCTATTTCGGAACTGAAGGAAAGAATTTTAAATTAATTTTAATTAATTTTTTATTTAAAAAGATAATCCATAAAGGGATATATTTTATCCTGCTCACATTGATTTTTTACCTTTTTAATTCAATGGATAATTTGAATTTATTATTTTGATGGTCAAATTTATTCTTTTCACTTATTTTCCTATAATCTTTACTATAGATATCCTAAATAAATACAGATATAAATACTAAATTAATACAATAGCAAAAAATGTAGTTTTAATTTTTTTTCTGTTTTTTTTTAGTTTACATTTTTTTCTTTTTATTTCTCTTGTTTTACACTAAAGAATGAAAGAGAAATTGCAATAAAAATAAGAAACTCAAATAATAATAATCAAAGAAGTTAAAAAATAATTTAAGTTTGAAAAATATCAAATACAATTTTTTTTTTATTATTAAAAAAAAAAAAATTCAAATTAATTTTATCACTTTTGTAATGGCAGGGGTATATGTGAGCAACTTTTGTTAAGGTGCGGGCCATATGGGTGCCAATTTTGTAACGGTAGGGGCATATATGAGCCACTTTTATAACGAGAGGCATATCAGCTCTAAATAACAAAGTTGATCAGTATATCATGCCCTTTTCCCCTATATCTTATTATATCGTGTAGGGTGTATAACTAATCTATGAATTTGTTATACATAGGCCCAAAATTTCTACCAAACATAATACTAAATAATACCATAATTAATTCATAGACTATTTCAACTAATACTTCCTACCAAACGAGCCCTTATATGTATACTCACCCTTATTTTTCTACACCATTTTATTTGCATTTTACTAAAGTATTTCTGTTTTTTAATATTTGGAACAGTTCGAGGGACAAGTGACAATTGAGTTATCTTAGTACCTGATGAGTCTTCAGACTACAGTTCAACGTGAGCTGCTTAGTGGTTTAGCTCACACCAAGTGACAATCTAAAAATGCTAAACAAAAATCAAATGTTATTTCAGTTTGAGTTTCATGTTATTATTTATTGATACACGCATTTTATTTTATAAGCTAAAACTTTCAAAAAGATTTAAATTATCACAATTTAATTTTTTTTTCCATATGCATCCAAATGTATGGTCATGGCAAAAGTTTGTATTTCCTTATTTCCAATGAAAGCCTCCTCTATTGCAAAAAAATGTTTCTCTAGCCTTAATTTTGTTTTCTAACAATTTTTTTATTTCAGTGAAAATAATTTTATATCTGTCAATATCATGTCATGTCACTAGCTGAATGAACAAAATGAGGTATATGACGACAATTTCATAGAGTATGATGAGGAGATTATGATATTCGAACACCTTGTGATAGAATTGAAATAGTTCTAAAATTAATATAAGTCAAATTTGAATGAGATCGAAGCTGTGATTCTAGAAAAGGATGATTGTGTTAAAGAAGAACGAATCAACGCCTATCCGAGAGAAGCACAGAAAAGAGAATCTATCAATTTACTTAGACAATACATCGATACACTTGTTTGATGAAATGTTGTGGTCGAGCATAGACATTTATCTCACACGTTGTTAATCAACTAAGTTGCTATCAAGAGCTATTATGTTCGAAGACTCAAAGTTTCTTTTTCCTCTTTTCCTTGTAATTGCATTATTTGTTTGTAATCGTCTCATGTTTTATAGTTAGAAAATTATCTCTTATAATGAACTATGTCTGACCTGAATTCTCAAGAATGAGATACGTAGGTAGCCCGTGTCGGCCTCAATCACCCCTTTATCCATTTTCAATATTACCCCTTTGTACTTGAACTACGTTAGACTTGAATTCTTCTCTTTTAGATACGTAGGTGACCTATATCGGTCTCAATCATTTTCTTATTAAAATTTCCTATTTTTGTTAATCCTTGAGAGGGGAACTACGTCTGCCATGATTCCTGCCTCAATGGGATACGTAGGCACCACAACGGTTCGATCACATCTCCCGTAAGATTTCAATTTTCCTTTACAATAGAAACTGGGACAATTTTTTTTAGAGAGACAAAAATTCCCAAGAAGAGGATCTCTCCAGCAAGTCAAGATTGAAGATACATTGCGGGTAGCAAGTAAGACATAATTTTTAAAAGGGTCTCAAAAATTCTACAAGTCATATATCAACAGTTCGAGATACTCCAATACATCTAACTGGAACATAAATTTTTGAGGATGGCCTCAAAATATTCTTCAAGCATCACTAGAAGTTTGTAGTAAATTTCGAATATCTCGAGCATGATTAGAAGTTTAAAGATAACTTCAAATGATCTCTGGCATCGTTAAAGTTTATAATAAACTTCAGTAATCTCTGACACTGTTGGAGTTCAGAATCAACTGCAAAATTTCCCAATTATAGTAGATTTTGGCAGAGCAATGTCAGAAATTTCTCAAGCTTTAAGGATCTTTTGAAATCTCCAGAACAAGCTATCGGACACTTCAAAAGTTTTGAACCAAGGACGTTCACTTAAGCTATGCATGTCATGACATTTGACAGTGACCTTTTCCAAATTCATTCTCAAAAATTCGTTTTCCTTAATAAAAATTAATATGTCAAATACTTTGTATAAATTCATCTTATGTCTATCGAGAAGTGAAAGATAGGAGCGATCAATCGAAGATAGCAAGACAAGGAACAAGCAATCGAAGAAGTCAACACAAATCAGTTTGTTTTAAAAACTAATAATTTTTCTGTGGATGCAGGTCTATAAGAACGCCACAAGATCATCATACTCCCTCGTTCAATGAATACGAAAAGTGAAAAGGGCAAGGAGATTCCAAAAATTGATAATTTTTTGTGGATACAAGAAAGTCATTGAGGCTTCTTCAAAAGAAAAAAAGATAGTTCGAAATACGAGCAACAACACCTCATCAAATCTCCAGCAAAGCATGAGTCAAAATGAATACAAAATGTTCAAAATAGGAACAAGTGAAAGTATCACTTTCAAGATATACAAGCATCTACAATGACATCGAGTTACATTTATTATCATCAAGGACATTTGAAGAGTATTAACAAATGATGTTAATATCAGACGCAGTAATGTGAATCACCCAGGGTTCATTTCTACCGTATTACTCCCCCCGTTTAAAAAAAATGACCTCCTTTCCTTTTTAGTTTGTTTAAAAAAGAATGACCTCTTTCTTTTTATGGTAATATTTTACTTTCAGCTTTCTATATGGCATGTTTAAGACTACAAGATTAAAGGGCAATTTTGTACATTTGACATAACTTTAATTTAGGACCACAAGATTCAAAAGTCTTCTTTATTTTCTTAAACTCCGTGTCAAGTCAAACTAGGTCACTCTTTTTGAAACAGAGGGAGTATCAAATAAGATAATATCATCATCCTACCGATGAATCATCTTCATCATCTTACTGACGGATCTTTATTATCATCATCCTACCAATTCATCAACATTATCCTACCAATAGATCAACATCATCCTACCAATGGATTATCAGTATTATCGTATCGAGCGATCTTCATTATCTTAATCCTACCAATGGATCATCAATATTATCCTACCAATTGATCAACATCATCCTATTAATGGATCATAGGCATCTTCCTACCAATGGATCAATATTATCCTGCCAATGGATCATGATCATCCTACCAATGGATCATTAACATTAACCTACCGACAGATCTTCATTATCATCATCCTACCAATGAATCAACATTATCCTACCAATGGATCAACATCATCCTACCAGTGGATCATTATCATCATACTACCAATGGATCATCACCTGCCAATGGATCAACATCATCCTACCGACAAATCTTCATCATCATAATCATCATTCTACCAATGGATCTTCATAATCATTATCCTACCAATGGATAATTGTCAATCATCATTTTATTAATGGAGCATCAAAATTATCGTCCTATCATATATCGCATTATCCTACTAGTGGATCATCATCATCCTACCCATAGAGCATCAACATCCTATAATAGAGCAACATTATCCTACCAATGGATCATCGTCATTGTACTATAAAAGAATTATCAGTTTATCAATGGAGCATTAACGTCATCACCCAGAGGGACATCATCATTACCCCACAATGAAGCATCATCATCCTATGAATATCGTCATCAACAATATATTGTATTATAGAAAAAGTCATCATCATGTCACATCATATTAATTCATCATCTATTGCGTCAAAACCAATAGAGGCTGATGTCAGAACATTTATAGAAAATAAATGTGTCGAATACAGTAAAATGTATCACTTCTTTATTTAAATTACAGTTTCTACTATCAAATTTATTTTGGTCTTTGTCGAGGAGGATGGATTCTCAAATCAAACCGAAGGTGCAGATGACATAAAAAGGATGCAGCACAATGTGGAACTTTTTCTTAGCAGCGAACTGGACCATAGTCCGAAGAGGAATGCCAAACTCTTAGGACTCGAACGGAGGAGCGACTTCCACAACAATCAAACCATACATTGTCAGAAGTCATGTGGGTTTTTCTTTAGGTTTATCGATCTCCATTTCGCATCCAAATTTTTTTTCTTTCCTTTTCAACCGATCGAGTTGAACTACAAGTAGACTAATTCCTTAAGTTGAGGGATATGTAGGTGGAATTAATGTTGAAAACTCAGTTGTACTCCGACATTCTCTCTTAAATCATATTCCCAAGCATTACGGTGCCTTCATAATTTGACATCGGGATAGCTTTTGAATTCCTTCATAATCGTGCGTTAAATCTAGCGTATCAAACTACAATAGACCTTAATTCTCATATATTCTGAGATATGTAGGAAATCCGATGTTGGGGTATGACCATAATTCCTAAAGTCCGTATCAAAATCCCTTTCTTAAAGGATGAAGATGTGGTCAGTCAAAATTGGATTCGTCAATTTCATTTGCCTCAATTTTGTTTCATCAATCCAAGTCAAACGAGGGACAGTTGTTGACACCCAATTTTGACCCTCCACGATAGGAATTAATTTTCGATCTTCTTTAATTTCAAACAATTTGGAATAATTAGATATATAAAAAATCAAAATATTTTTCAAGTTATTTTTTAATTAATTTTGTCATTTTTTTAAAATAATTTTTGAATAATAAGTATGTTTTATATAATTACGTATATAATTAGTACATTTAATGAATATCTGAAAATCGTCTAAAAAACATTTTAGTTTTACTTAAATATTTTGTTAAGTAGTTTAATTAATCAATAGTTTGTATTTTTTGAATTAATTAGTTTATAATATAAGTTAATTATTTTATTTCGTTAGATTTAAGAAGATCGTTAATTAATTAAGATTAATTCATCTTATTATATTTTTAGCCGAATTCACGAATTACATCTAACCTTGGCTACATTCTTAAATATCTTGGCCAAATTCACAATATGTAAAGCTATTTCCTAATGTATACCTAAACACACTTTTCAGCCCACAAAGGCCCAATTTCCCTCCCCTAGCCAGCCCAATTATTCCACACTTTGCAATTCCATAAGACCCAACAATACATTACAACAATACGTACAACAATACCCGATCCCTGTGTCTTCGTCTTCCTTAGTCTAGTGAACACAGCAACCCAGAAGCTCAGCCAACGAACCGAAATCCCAGTGAGAACATTCGTGAGTCAATCGTGTCTCTCTCCCTCTCTCTTATCCTCTCGTATGAGCAATATTCTTGAATGGCTAGGTGTCAAAATCATGTTGCCTCTTCATCCTTCCTTCAAGATCAGACGCCACATCTAAATTCGTACAAGAATCCGTTGCCCTAAACCTTACCTCTTGGATAATTCAAATTTCGAATTCGCTTAATCCCTCACTCGTTTCCCCCCAATTTCCAGCCCTAAATCTTCTTCTATATATTCATCTCTTTCAGTCATTGTTGGGGGTTAATTGATATACAAAGAGAATAGCTTAAAAATGTTGGAAGAACAAACAAAAGAAAGGATAAGAGAGCTTACATACAAAGACATAACTTATACATACGTAGAAATACATATGTAGAAATACATACATAATAGGCTAAAGAGATAATACAGGGTCTTGGAGTCTAGATTTTTGGGTTTTCTTTCTCGTTCTCTACTCACTGAAGCTAGTTGGAGTTTCATTCGTGGTCAAGTCTCTATTCCCCTGCTCGTTTTGTCTCGGTTCTGCTGCTCCAAGAAAGTTTAATTTATTCAAGAAAGAGAAGTGCTCATTCGTTAAGGAGGAGGTAGACTTCTTGGGGCATGTTATAAGACATATCAAGATGGACGAGGCCAAGGTGTCTCCCATATTGTTCAAGTTGTTGGGAAGCTAAAAATACAGGGCAAATAGAAGCAAAAAATGCAGGAAAAAGGCTGACATACATTGGTATACATATATTGTATACATGATATATAGGTTGAAACGTAGCGAATACAAGGCTGAAAATTAACTTACATGTCTCAGGAGCCCAAAAATGAATTGCATACATCAGTATGCATACATTATATAGGTTTCAGATGCTGATATACAGCAGATGCAGCGATATACATATGTATACGGAAACTATATATACAGTATATATACAGGCAAAAATGGGCCAAAAATCCACAGATCATCAGCAACGAATTTGGGCCTTCAAGTCCTATAATTTGGACAGTAGGAAATTTGGGCCAAGGTGGTCCAAGTTCATTATTTCTCGGAAAAACTACTTAATAAGACATACTTCACTACCATATATACATATTTTATCACTAGTTTAAATTTTTTACATTTAATACCACTTTTTAATAATTATACCATATATTTTTAAAAGTTAAATTAGATACACAAATCTCTTAAACATGGAAATGAATAATTATCTTAAAGTCTAATCTCCTTGATTAGTGGGACACTAACAATTCAAAACTTTCTTTCTATCAGATAACACCATCGTTTCCCATCCCAATCCCATTTACCCGTATGTATCTAACCGCCACCCCTATGTAATTCACATATTCATAACTACTTATTGATAATCTCTTAGAAATTGAGAACTATGGCAGCGACAATGAATGGCAAATGATACTGTTTTAGGACTTACCATACTCGCTCCTTCCAAGATAGTCATTTACATTTTGATCAATTTTTCGCTCATATTCTAATCTATATCGATTTTTACCACTTTCATTTATTTGAGTAATGTAAATTTCATATTCTTCATCGATTTCTTCCTTTGTATCTTAAAGTTTCGAATGTTGCGTCATTGAGATACATGTATCATTACTTGTGAGATACATGTATTCATCGGTTTTAAAAGTCGAGATACACAATTTATTACTTTGAACTAAAGGGTGTAACTTATTTCCTTCTATAATTTTCGTATTCGATTTCAGATATCCATAAACCCGAATGCCTCAACAATATTGTGATTTTCGCTACTTTCATGTATTTGAGTATTGTAAACTTCATCTTCTACATCAATTCCTTCCTTTGTATCTTAAAGTTTCGAATATTTCATCATTGAGATACATGTATCCATCAGTTTTAAAAGTGGAGATACACAATTTATTACTTTGAATTAAAGGGTCTAACTTGTTTCCTTCTATAATTTTTATATTCGATTTTAGATATTCATGAACCCGTATGCCTTAACACCAAATCACTATTAAGGGTTAAATAATTTATTTTCCGACAAAGATTAGAATTAGATTTGAGTATCTTAAGTTGGAATTTCCTTCATAGTTGGTGACTAGATGGATGGGTTTTTTCTTGAACTCTAAATGCATAAAGAAAGTGGCTGGTAGTATGTAGCTAGTAGCACACAACAAGATTAGATTCCATAGTAAAACTGATAATACTGTGATATTGAGAGTAAAACAAAAAAGAAGACGAAGTTTACAATTTCAGAATTACTAATGTTTATGATTTAGATATCATATTAAAACTGATAATAGTTGATACAAAAGGATCCACTAAATCCATTTTTTTTGTTAATACCTCATAATTTACTCCGTTAATTAAGGAATTAAGTTACAGAATTTAATTCAAATCAATGAAATCATGTATCTCATCCTTTTAAATCTGCTAGATACATGTATCTAACGGCTTATAGTACATGTATCCGGTAGCCGAAAGTGGTATAGAAAGTATTATTAAAAACTAAAGAGATTCCTAGTAATTAGGATCTAAAGTAGTGGGATTTATGTAGTTTACCCTTATTTCTCTCATTATTTCTTTCATTATTGTGATTATTTGATTGTAATTTGTCTTGACTAACTTTCACTCTATTTTGACTTAACTAAATTCCCTAAAGAAGAACTAATTTCTTTTGTGTGGGTTCATTTTTTAAAATATTTTTTTTATAGACTCTGGTCTTTATTTGTTCAAATATTTTGGTTCAAATTCTGTGTTTAAAAATTGATTCAAAGTTATTATTTCATTTAGAATAATTCAAGAGTTTTGTTTGCTTAATTATATTTTATCAAGTCTTAATCACTCTTAATTTATTTTAAGTGATTTAAAGTTTATTGCTTTTTAAATGATTTCTTTTAAATATCTTTGTCATGTTAAGGTTTTTTCTCTAAAGTTGGTCAAAAGTCAAATATTTAGTCAAGTCGCAGGTCAACCGCACGTTAGTGGACACTTCATGTGCCTTAAAACCCTTCTTGAAGTGTACATAAGAGCCTCGAACCCCTTTGGTATTTTTCAAATGATTTAGTCTGTTTAAGTCTTTTGAAATTTTTAAGTGACAAATCTTATATAAAATTGGTTTTCCTTTAAAAATTAAGCTAAATTGATTTTTTTAATAAAAAAATATTATGTTTCTTTTTAGAACATTGAAAACAGCAATTGCGACTCTGCCGGGGAATTTAGTCAGGTTCTAACCATTAGACTTGATTGATTATTTGACTAACTATTTGGTATGTAATAATTAGTAATTATTTTATTGATTGTTCTTTATGTGTTTAATTTTGAATATTAAACTGTTATTTCATGCATAACATTTTTTCGCCAATCAGCACTTTCTTATTTAAAAGTCTAAAGGATGATTATGTGGGCCGCAATCGTTCGTTATCCAAATTATTTATTGGGGTACCCTGGTGAATGTAGTTGGCCACTTGATGCTAAATGGTCACTAACTGCTCCTGCCCAAGTTGTCCACTTGGATCACTAGTCCACTTAAAATAAATCCTAGAGTAGAACGAAGCTCAATCCTAAAATTAGTGTATTTGTGTCACACCGCGAGCCTACACCTTGGACACGGCTGACACTCTAGAACCATTTCTGGCCCCAATACTATGAGGGATGTCGGGATAAAACCCCCGATCATCCTAACAAAACTGAAATAATGGAAATAAATAAGGGATCCTCCGAAAACAAGGAGGCTCACCAAACAACTCTGGGACTGCAAGTGGTATCAACAAAACGTTTGTTGATGATCCTGATCTCTTGTATATGCATCATGAAATAATGCATGCCAAATGGAATCAGTACATTGAATGTACGAGCATGTAAGGGTAATAATGAAAATAACATAAAAGCGTGAATTTGGAAGAAGGAAACATACTCACCTAAACTCAACCTCAACTCAGAGATATTCAACTCAATACAGTATAAAAACAACAATAAAGATGCAGTTTATACAAAGCATTTAAAACAGTAAATAATAACTAAATGTATTTAAAAATACAATAATAACTCAGTTTGTATGTAAAGATACAAAATAGCTCAATTTGGGAGATTCTCTAACCGACAACCATCACTATGAGCTATGTGAGGATACAATGTCTTGCCCACGCTGCCAGAACTGTCCTATACCTTGCTGGAGTATAAGACATCCTCAACTAAGTGGATCCACAAAGATACTTAAAATCAATAAGGAATCATCTAAAAAGTATGACCCTTTCTACCCACGTTGGCTACATGGTTTATGAGGAGTTTGAGTTGTATGAACTCATCCCCATATCGGTGCTCAATACTACTCCCAAAATATAACTCAACTCATATGTTTAAAAACATTTTCTCATCCTCAAACTTTGAGATTATTACTCAAAAGGTTCTCTTAAAAGAGATTATACTCAAAAACTCCTTATGAACTCATTTGGAAATCGATGTTTCCTCTCATTTTAAATGTAAAAACATTTATTCTTGGGAATACTTTGTTCCCATATATTCATTTTGAAAAATGAAACTCGGCTCTCTTCATCCTCAAACTCAAGTACTCAAGTCTTAAAACAAGTTTTAAAAGATTGTAAAAGACTTCTCAAAATGACTCGAAAGAACTCTCAAGACTTTACTCTTAACTCTACCTTAAATTTGAATTATGAATTCAAGGGCTATGATTCATGTTATGAAGGATCTCTCTATTTTTAGATGTATTTTATAGTAGTTAGAATCAGAAAGGAGTAAAGGTACACTTTAAAAGAACTTAGATGGAGCAAACGACGGAAAAAAATAGGTGCAGGCGACCTTGGCGCACTGCTGGCGCGGGGCACCAGCCCCTAAAATTTAGAGACTCAAATGTGGCGCACTGCTGGCGCGCCGCCGCAGCCCCCTTGGCGCATCAGGGGCGCGTCGCCCCAGCCCCTTCCCAGAACATTCTGACAAATTTTCTTCTTTGATGTTTGGCCCTCATTGGCCTAGAATGGAATGGTTTCTTCCCAACTCACTTAGATTCGAATATCCAACATAAGTACACGAAAATATACTAAAAAACAACCATCAAACTCATCATTAACGATTTAAGAACGAAACTTCAAAAAACTCTTCAAGAACTCAAGTCATTCAACTTCAAGAACGAAATTATGGATTTAAAATTACATGATTGGAGTGTGGGTGAACGAACCGAACACTATAAGAGCTTACATACCTTATTTGGCGAAACAAATCCTTGATTCGCAAGAACCATGATCGTTCTTCCTTTTCTCCTCCTTTCCTCTTCTTGAACTCCTCTAAAAACCCTAAGCATATTTTAGGATTGTGAAAACTGACCCAAATCAGTTTAGACCCATAAAATATTACTAAAAATGGTTAAAGTTGAAGGGGTAAGGAAAATACCAAAATACCCCTCACTAATTTGGGTATATTTCCTTAATTGGACAGGCTGACTTCAAACTAGCATATCTCCCTCATCCGAACTCAAAATTTAGCAAACATTGTGGCATTGGAAAGAGGATTAAAAGACCTTTCATTTGGTATCTTATGGCCACCTAATTCATCATGTACTGAAAGTTATTGTCATTTGAAGTTGACCCAAAACTCACAATTTAAGCATAACTTGCAAAATTCTCAATTTGGCTCTTTCCAAATTAGTTCTTTCTAAATTTAACTCTTTCTAAGACAGAGGTGTTACAATATCTCCCCCTTGAGAACATTCATCCTCGAATGAGATTACTCTAAGTAGAAATGAGGGTGGAAACATCTACACCCAACTCAAACACCCCCCAAGCAATAAACCATAGTTCAACATTTCAACTTCAAAAGTACCAAGAAAAGAATTAGTACCTTAGTTTGAAGCTTCTCCGGAAGAAAATAGATGTGGGTATCTCTTCTTCATATACTGCTCAGCCTCCCAAGTAGCTTCCTCAACAAACTGGTTCCTCCATAAAACTTTGACTGATGCAACCTCCTTGGTTCTCTACTTGCGAACTTGACGATCAAGTATCTCAACATGAATCTCCTCATAAGATAGGTTGTCCTTAATACCAATATTTCTAGTAGGTATAATAAGTGAAGGATTGCTCATACACTTCTTCAACATTGAAATGTGGAATACCGGATGGACTGCTGCTAACTCTGGCGGTAACTCTAATTCATAGGCTACATTGTCAATCCTCTTGGATATCCTGTAAGTATCAATATACCGGGGACTAAGCTTCTCCTTATTGCCAAATATCATAACACACTTCATGAGTGAAACCCTAAAATACACCCAATCATCCACATCAAACTCCAAGTCTCTTCTCCTAACATCTATATATGATTTCTGACGTCTCTGCATTGTTTTCAACCTTTCTTGAATGATCTTCACTTTCTCCATAGCTTGATGAACCAATTCTGGTCCTATCAACCCAAATTCACCAACCTCAAACCATCCAATAGGAGATCTACATCTTCCCCCATAAAGAGCCTCTTAAGGAGCCATCTGAATCCTAGAGTGATAATTATTGTTGTAAGCAAACTGAATGAGAGGTAAGTGATCCTCCCAATTACCCTTGAAATCGATCACGCCCTCAACATATCCTCTAAAGTCTAAATAGTGCACTCTACTTGACCATCAGTCTGGGGATGGAAAACAGTACTCAAATTTACATTCGAACCCAAACCTTTTTGGAAAGACTTCCAAAATTGTGCGGTGAATTGCACACCTCTATCTGAAATGATGGACATCAGAACTCCATGAAGTCTGACTACCTCTTGAATATATAACTTGGAATAATCTTCTGCTGAAAAGGTAGTCATTATCAATAAGAAATGGCCTAATTTAGTCATCTAATCTATAATCACTCAAATCGAATCATGCTGCCTGCGAGCCCGCGGTAAACCAGTAGTGAAATCCATATTGATCATTTCCCACTTCCATTCCGGAAGATCTATGTTCTGAGCCATACCATCGGGCCTCTGGTGCTCTACCTTGACTTGTTGGTAATTCAGGCACTTAACAACGAACTCTGCAATACACCTCTTCATACTACTCCACCAATAGACTTCTGTCAAGTCGTGATACATCTTTGTGGAGCCCGATGGATAGAGTATCTGGAGCTATGAGCTTCTTCCATGATCCTCTTTTTGAGCTCATCCACCCTTGGCACACACAATCTACCTTGATACGTCAATACACCATCTCCCCCTTGTTCAAAAGTCATCACTTCTTGCTTATGAACATTTGACTTCAATTCAAGTAAAATAGAATCTTGGTCTTGTTTCTCTTTCACTTCGGACACTAGCTATTAATCAGCTCCATTCATCACCACTACTCCTCCTTCATTGGAATCCATTAACCGGACTCCTAATCGTGCAAGTCTGTGCATATCTTTGGCTAATTCTTTCTTACCTTCCTCAACATGGGAAGTACTTCCCATAGATTACCTGCTCAAAGCATCAGTAACAACATTAGCCTTACCTGGGTGATATAGAATACTCATGTCATAATCCTTGAGTAACTCCAACCACCTCATCTGTCTGAGATTAAGCTCTTTCTGACTGAATACATACTGAAGACTCCTGTGATCGGTGAACATATCAACATGAACACCATAGAGATAGTGACACCATATTTACAAATCTAACACTATCGCAACCAACTCTAGATTATGGGTTGGGTAATTCCTCTTGTGAATCTTAAGCTGTCTAGAGGCATAAGTTATAACCTTGCCATTCTACATTAATACATAACCCAGTCCAACTCAGGAAGCATCAAAATACACAACAAAACCTTGTGTACCTTCTGGTAAGGTCAACACTAGGCAATAGTCAACCTAGTTTTCAATTCCTAAAAGCTCTTCTCACAAGCTTCAGACCATTGAAACTTCGTTGTCTTCTGAGTCAACTTTGTCAAAGTAGATGAAATAGATGAGAACCCCTCGACAAACCTCCTATAATAACCTGCCAATCCCAAGAAACTCCTAATATCCATAAGAGATGTGGGTCTAGGCCAGTTCAGACTGCCTCAATCTTTTGAGTGTCAACTCGAATCCCATCACCAGAAATAATATGGCCTAAGAACGCCACTGACTCAAGCCAAAACTCACACTTAGAAAATTTGGCATACAATTCTCTATCTCTGAAAGTTTGAAGAACTACTCTGAGATGACTAGGATGATCCTCCTCATTCCTCAAATAAATTAGAATGTCATCATTGAATACTATAACAAACATATCAAGATAAGGCTTAAACACTCCGTTCATAAGGTCCATGAACGCTGCAGAAGCATTAGTCAAGCCAAAAAACATAACTAGAAACTCATAATGACCATAACAGGTCCTGAATGCGGTATTTGGAATATCACTCTCTCTTACTCTTAACTGATAATAGATTGATCTGAGGTCTATCGTAGAAAAATAGGTGGCGCCCTGAAGTTGATCAAATAGATCATCAATACTCGGAATGAGATACTTATTCTTTATGGTAACCTTTTTTAATTAGTGGTAATCCATACACATCGTAAGTGAACCCTCCTTCTTCCTCATAAATAAGATCGGAGCGCCCCAAGGTGAGACACTTGGTCAAATGAAACCTTTATCAAGAAGGTCTTTCAACTGCTCTTTTAACTCTTTAAACTCAGTTGGAGCCATTCTATATGGCGGAATAGAAATAAGATGAGTATTAGGAAGAATATCTATACCGAAGTCTATTTCTCTTTCATGAGGGACTTTAGGAAGACTGGAAATACCTCTGGAAACTCACTCACATCTGAAACTAACTGAATATGTGGTGTCTCAACACTAGAGTCGTTAACTAGGACTAAGTGATAGATGCACCCCTTGGAAACTAACTTTCTCGCTTTAAGGTAAGAAATAAAACGACCCTTAGGCACTGCTGAACTACTCCTCCACTAAAAAATTAGTTCATTAGGAAACTGGAACTTAACTACTCGAGTTCTACAATCAATTGAGGCATAACAAGCATGAAGCCAGTCCATACATAGAATAACATCAACGTTAAGCATATCTAACTCAACTAAGTCAGCCATGGTGTCCTTTTGATTGACATAAATGGTACAATTAGGATAAACTCTTTCAGCTAGAATAGACTCACCAACAGGCGTAGAAACACAGAAAGGCTCAAGATGTTATTCGAGAATAATATCGAACCTCATAGCAACATAGGGAGTCAAAAAAGACAGGCTCGCACCAGGATCAAGTAAAGCATTAACATCAAAAGTAAAGACTTTGATCATACCAGTGACAACATCTGGTGAATTCTCTTTCTCTTGACGACTAGTGATAGAATACAGACGGTTTTCTCCTCCGCCTGTCCCTGAAGTAGCTCCTCTAGGTGCAACTCTGTCCGGCGGAGCCACTGAAGAAGATTGGGATCTATTGCCCCCATTGCCATTACCTTGCCTATTCTTAGGGCACTCTCTCATGAAGTGAACATTCTTACCACACTTAAAGAAACTAGTGGACCCATCACGACACGCTCCTGGGTGGTTCCTACCATACTTAGCACATGCAGAAGTCCAATTACCTCTTTGTTCCACACTATCTTGAGTTTATGCAGGTTTAGCTCTGAAGTTCTAAGAATTGTGATTCTTGAAATCACCTGTATTCTTTGGTGCGGGTGCATTAGCACATGATGGAGCAGGTCCATTTGGATTTTGTTGAAAGGATGACCAGTTCACATTACTTTTCTGCTGCTCGAACTCATTTGTTGTTGTCTTAGCCTTCTTGTTTTGGAACTCTTCTCTATCCCTCAGCTTATCTTCCTCAACCTATTGCACATGTATAATCAACCTTGCTATGTCTATTTCACCTATCAACATCGCAACCTTACCCTCTTTTCTTGACAGAAGAGACAAGCAGACACAAACAAGCTCATCCTGCTCCTCATATCAGCATTCATCTCCGGAGAATAATGGGACAGTTGAGTTAACTTGAGGCTATACTTATGCACACTCATGGATTCCTTCTTAAGAGTAAGGAATTCTCTTACCTTTGCCTCTCTCAGTTCATGTCACGACCCATGGGTACCCCCTAGATGTAACAAGGCGTACAAGACCCCGAGAGGCCTTATACAAGCCACTTAGCACATCATAACATAAAGTAATAGAAAATGGTGTGGAAATTTAAAACATTTCAATACAATCAAAGTATTTATAAAACGAGCGGAAGTCTAATACAATTGTCTCAATCCATCTAAACAACATGAATAAATCTTGGGACACATCCCATACAATAGTCCCGACATGAAAGAAGGAAACTTAAGGAAATGGTGATCACGTCCTCGAATACAATGAGGACTCACCAAATCTTCACTCCTTGATCAACTATGAACCTAGCCACGAGTGTGAGAATCAATGTCACCAGACCCTAAATTTGATAAGAAATGTAGGCAAGAGTATGCGTTAGTACAAACATGTACTAAATATGATAGCTAGCATAAACAACATAAACATCATGGTTAGTCAATATAAACCATAAGCATAATCAAGAACATAAGCCATCATCATAATAAATGAGGAATACTTCACAAGCAACCTCTACTTAACCTTACTTAAGACTTGGTCATCCGCCTCTAGTCATGCTTACATCATGGAAGGCCTATCAAGAAACACTCCAAGCTAATCATCTTCATAACATAGTTCACTCTATTCATACTTACATTTAAAGACATGGGGGTTCGCCTCCTTGCCTAACTCACAAAGGCTCATGGGTATTCACCTCTTGCCTTACTTACCTTAAGATCATGGGTACTCACCTCCACAATCACATCACATGACAAGGGTACTCGCCTCTACATCATTTGATAAGGATCATGGGTACTAACTTCCATGTCTATTCATCATATTAGGAACATGGGGAATCACCTCCTGTTAAATTCTAAGGAGTATGGAAAATCACCTCATATCCTTCTCATATGGAGGTTAAGGGTAGTCGCCTCTAGCCTCATCAATTAAATAATATTTTAGTCTAGATTCATTTTAGGTGAGCAATCCTTTTAACCTAGAATCATTCATGTGAGTAAACCTTTTACATTAACAAAATCATGCTTAGCAATTCATTGTGGGAAGTATCCCTTCCACACTTGATACACTCAAATTACACCTCTTTTCAGAAGCATAAGCGATCGTTATCACGTAAAGAACCCAACTTGTAGGTTGGGGTCGATTCCACGAGGAATATGGTTTAGACTTAAGTTCAATAACGATTATATTCGTTTAGCCAATGTATTTACGAGACAAATAAGTAAAAATAGGGGGGGGGGGGTTGTGTAACAAATTTTGGAAATTATGAAAGTAATTAGTAAGCAAGATTCAAACTTTTGTTGTTATCAAATTAAGAAAGAAACTAGGGCGTATGTGTTCCCCATAAGCTCATAACTTCGTAATCCTAGTAATAGCAATCCCTTTCTAGTGTATTACATGCAAAGCGATAAGTTATGTATCTTTAAATCCTTGGTCCGACATCTAGAGAATTTCACCCCGCACCTTGGTCCAGCTACGTGTGTATAATTTACTAACCCTTACCATTACCTCATATTAGACGTCACATCGATGTATTGCTTAGTTTTCACCCTCGCACCAATCGACATTAATTCTATTAGATAGTATCACACTAAATCTATGTTGATAATTCTTTTCTTGTGAACTACCTCCTTGGTCCGGCAAGTAGCAACAAGGCGAGTTCTAACGTTGCGCACTGTTAAAAAGACTTCTAGATGAAAGAATTATCAATGCATGCAAAATGCTATTCGGGAATTACTTAGTTACTATTCACACTTCGTTAATTGCTCATGGTTCCCACAACCCTAGTTGTGGATTTAGTTACCCATATTAGCAAGAAAACAATTCAAAATGTTTGAAGAATAAATCATGAACTTACGTAGTAGAGTTGAATAATCCCAGAATTTTAACTTGAATTTCAAAGTAAAAATCACCAAAACGTGCTTAGGAAATTAAGAATTGCTAAAGTTGCAAGTTCATCTCCCAAGTCAAAAGCTAGAAAAAATATAATAATATCTAACCCCTCAAAACGAGGTTTACATGCCCTATTTATATAAAAACAAGTCCTACCTAAAAAGGATACAAAATAAGGAAATAATTTTTTTAGGATGTGTCTTCAATCTACGACACTGACCTGCAGTCCGTAAGTCGATCTACGGTCCGTAGGTCCCTTCCGTGGCTCAGGACTTGGGCAATTTTTCAATCTTCAAAATCTTCCAAAACTCTGTCACATTCGACGGTTCAACAGTATGGACCATAAGTCAATCTACGGTCCGTAACTCCTCTCCGTAGCTCCATACTTGGACTTTTCAGCATCAGGTACTGGAACCAAATTTCTGTCACATTTTACGGAGCAACAGTACGGTCCGTAGATCAATCTACAGTCCGTAAGTTGCAACCGTGGTTCCACACTTAGTCGAGAATTCCTGATCATCAGCCATGCCTTGCCTGCCCATCTACGTCCATCATCTATGGGGCGTAACTGGACCTACGATCCGTAGGCTGCCTCCGTAGATGCCCTTTTCTGCACGTCTTTTAGCTGTGTTTTCAAATCTCCGCGTCTGAACTTATTTTATTGAAAACATGAGAAAAACACATAAGAACTAATACAAAATGGCCCTAGACAGACACAACTCTTATGTGAAATGTATTAACAATACCGTAAACTCACGGTATATCAACACCCTTAACTTAAAATCGTTGTTTGTCCTCAAGCGACGCACTAAGACTCCACACGACACTTGTATAAAAACAAGCAATTTAAGCACAAGAAATCACATGGATCTTTATCCCGACTCTTTTTTTTTTGAGTGCAAATCTTTTCTCTCAGACTCAACAAGCTAACTTGTGTGGATCAAAACATGACAAAGACCGACCAACCAACATACACTGTTTTACTATCACCAAGGTACCAATTTTTTGATAATATAACTAGTTCTCTTACTTCAAACAAAATCCTTTTTCACACAATGAATATGATTTTGAGTACAAGGATTCCTTCAACACTCACGCTCAGAAGTAACTTCAAGTACAATTAGTGCTCAGTACCATAGGCTTGCCCTTATTTTCACTGCTTAGACTCTCCAAACTAGGTTCTAGGATCACTATAGGACTTTCTTGGCTTGTAACGTAGGCTCAGGGTCAGGTGTGGTACATTTGGGTACTTTTCGTGACTTTTCGCCCTCCTTGACATTACATTAGGCTCTCTACCTCTTTTGCCCTATTTTTGACATCCTACCATTTTACCTTCTTTCGCTAGATTCTCTTCAACCATGGATGTGACTTTAGACTTTGTAGCTCTTTATTTTTTTTCTCTTTTTCTTGCATTTTATTCTTTACTTTAGCTTTCAACAAGTCACATCCTCTCCTCTCTTTTCTTTTTCTCTTCTTTTTCAACACCAAACTCATTTCATACACATTTTTTTTTTGGTTTCGTCTTTCATACCCACCCTCAACTTATGGATTTTCCATTGGTTGAGGTGCACAATACCCGATGTTGGATCAGGGCCAAGATAACGGTCACTTTTCACATTAGTCACCCTCAACTTAGGCTTTTGGCCTAAGTCGAGGTGCACATGTCCAAGGAGGGACCGGGGCCAACATAGTAGATTATGGGAAGGTGAGTTAGAGGTTTAGAAAGAAATGGTTTAATTTAGGCTCAACACATTTGGATCAAAGGGAACATTTAATTCATTTGGTTGGATTCTTTTTAGGCAATTTGTGGACTTATCAGAACAAGGGCCTATGATCACTTCCTAGCCTCTAGAGTAGATTGTCTTAGCAGGACTAACCGGGCAAGTACTAGATTGGCACAAAAACTGTTTGAACCATCAACAATTCTCACACACTCTTGGCACATAGTTTCATTATCAGATTACCCAGTTCAAGTTTTAGCTTAAGTCATGCCATCAGTTGGTTTATTATCATGTCATACTTAGAGCCAACACATTCAACTTATTATAGCCTACAAATTATAGCACAATTCACAAAATTTGGATGGGTATCATTTATTTCAATCAACTTTTGCCATCATGCTTCTACACATACAATCCTAACACATGCCGGTTCAACAGAAATTAAGCAATCTCTTGAGAAAAAAGAACACAGGCAAGAAAACCCCAAGAGAGGATGCATGCATTGGGTTACTCAGACTTCACCCTATCACTAACAATCCATTTACCCCACCCCCAACAAAAATAAATGCAATTGTCCCCAATGCATACAAAAACAGTAAAAGATAATGGATTGGGTGAAGCAAATCTGTGGTGCATAGCGCCGAAGACTCATCAACAAGTGGGTCGGTCCGGTTTCCCGGAGCCCGCTGGAACAATACTTGGGTTACCCTCAGTAGTTCCCACATCATCCATCATAGCACCCTCAGTAGCACTCTCGATCACTCTAACCGCACCATCAGTGGTGCTCACAACGTCCCTCACAACAGGTGGGACTTCTACAACTGGGGAAGAACTCGATGCCCCTACAACACTCTCACGCACCCCCTGCTGGCGCAAATCTTCATCTAAAATCAAAGCCTTCTTAGTCTCATTTTCCCGCCTACACTGTCTCTTTTGGGATTTTTCCTTCTCAGTGCGGCTAGAACGGTGCCATTGACATGTGTTGGCTTGGGCACCTCCTCGGCATCCCCAATGAATAAAGCATCCAACACCGTATCATCAGTCAACGCAGTAGGTACTGCTTGTGGTTCGACTGCAACAGTGGCATGAATGGCATCCACATCGGCCCGTAGACTGTCTAACCCTGCCCAAAAAGAGGATATGTCAGTAGTAGGAGATGGCCTCTATAGAACTCGCAACTCGAAGGCATCGAGTCGCTTATGAACTGCTTGAATCTTTTGGTCCATTTTCGCCTCCATCCTCTTTTCTACTCTCTCTTCGGCCTCACCAATCAACTTCCGCATCCAGAGCTTAATATGGTGCAACAAAGTGGCCATTTGGCCCTCTAATTTCTGGACTCGGGCTAGTGGTATAACAGTGGCTCCAAAAGATGGAGTGGCTCTAGATGAGCTCGGGTCCTGGCTAGCAGCCTGTGAGGAGGAAGCTGGTACATTATCTGGAGGTGCAGTCCCATCCCCCTGCACATGCTCCACATCATCTATCAAATCATTGCCCAACAGCACATCGACCCGAGGCCCTCTGCGTGGTGCTTCCACATTCGCCTCATCCTAGATTAACCCGATGTCTAGAGTCCCTGTTGCGTGGACTAATTTGTCACAGTGTCAGATCGGCACTCCAACGTCCCTGCATAGCTAAAAGATAATACATGGAAATGGGTAAGTAGTAGAGGTCTTAATGGCCCTCTCATGTATCTCCGCCAGTAGCATGCGGGCGAAATCAATTCCAATCCCTGCGACCAATGCATCAACCATGATTGCTTTAGCCTATGTAACTAGGTTGTCAGCCTGTGTCGGTGATATTTGATTTCATACCAAGAGCTAAAAGAACTTGGCCACCAAAGTTAGGGTGGCCTTCCGAATATCTAACCCGGGTGAAGCAACCCATTCCGCTCACTCCCCATCTAGGGCCATGTTCCTAGCAAGCCACAATAGGACAAGCTCCCTTTGATCTGCATTACGAGTGAAGGCTCCAGTCTGCACGATATCCCTTCTATAATCAAAGTCAGCCGTGTGGGGTGTCCGAGTGCTCCAAATGCTAGGGAAGTATAAGAACCTACTGATTGTGGCGCGAGAGATTTTCACCCGAATACCTCCGACCATCATAGAGGTGAGAGGATCTTGGGCTGTGGGCTTGGACCTCTTGTCGATAGAGCCTCGGAGGGTGGCAGCATAAGAGGCATAGAAATCCCGCACAATCTCCTCGCTCTAGGTCCCGGAGTCTCGAGCCATCCACTCACATTTGTGCCGTTGAAATAACCGTTGGATCTCTGGAACAATATGTAGACTCCCGGTGAGAACTCTGCACTCTTCATTAATAAGTCGGGCCATCCTTCTTTTTTCATTGAGCATCTTGGCATCAAGGTAGATATGCCACTGCCCCTCAACACACCACTTGTTTGGTTCCCCTTCCACTTGGTCAGGGTCATTGTTTTGTGGGATTGGAACGGTGCCCGAGCTAGTGGCCTTATCAAACGAGCCATCCCCATCATGTTCACTGGCCGGTGGCGGAGCCAGAAGCAAACCTGGCAGCAGAGTTGGCCCTAGAACCAGACTCAGACCTCGTCGGTGACCCGATCAGTGTATCCTCCTCATCAGACTGAGAGGCAGTGACTGCGTCGAGAATCACCTTCTTGGACTAGTTCCGAGCCGTCCGAGAAGCTGTGGGTGAATAGTTGGGGTCCTGCTCCCTATCGGTGTCCTCATTGATTAGCCGAAAAGTCGGTGCCGTGGATTTAGATCGTCCTTTGGTGGCAGTAACCTTCTTCTTAACCATGGTACCTGTTGAGGGAGAATTAGTTCTCAAACAAACTAAAAACACACTTGAAAAATAAAATAAAATTCTACAGTAGCTACAGTTGTCACCTCCGGTGGGGATCTACAGTCTGTAAGTAGTATTACGGTCCATAGAAACCCCCTGTAGATCAGAGGTATCAAAAAGTTTATATATGATGGAAACTACAAATATGCAGAACGGTCCGTAGATCAATCTACGGACCGTAGTCCACCTCCGTAGTTTCACACTTAGTGAATTTTTGCCAAGTGCCTCCATCTACGGACCTGATCTGCGGTCCGTAGATTGACTTAGGGTCCGTAGACGGGGTCCCGTAGATGGGGTCTGTTCCAGGTCTCAGATATGTCTCATTTGCAACCCAATTTGAAGCCAATTTCAATAATGTACAGTCTAATCATGTATTTCAACATTTAGTCATGGTAGTTCATCATTCTAAGGGTTCCAATTACTCAATTTGATAATAATTTCATACAGGATTCGGAACCCTAAGTCGAAACTTACATATAGACTAGAATTTAGACAGGTTTAACACACTATCAAGGTAACACAATCATAATCTTTCGTACCAAGGGTGTTAGTACTTAAATTTTAGCATGCAATTAATACACTTAATAACCCAAGGTCAAGACCCGACTCCCGACTTTCTATATTCAATCTATGAACCGAAATTCAAAGTGAGGGGAAAGTCTGTTACCTTATAAGCAATGAGGGGTGGTGTGATTGTGTGATGACACTAAGCTTGCAATGCCACAACTAACCGCCAAGTTGCACCGAGCCCGAACATTGGAATTTTTTAAACCAAAAAGGAATTTGGGAATATGGGGGGTGATTTGGAGAGATTAGAGAGTGATGTTGAGGTGAATTAGGAAATTTGGGAGTTGTAGGGACGGTTAGGGAGTAATGGAGGGATTTGGGAATTGTGGGAAATGTTTTAAAAATTGGGTATTTTAAATGGGGAGTCTAGGTCGGGTCAGACAACATTAGGGTTTTGGACCCACGTGACCCCGTCTACGGTCCGTGGGTCGATCTACGGTCCGTAGATCACTCTTATACTTAGAAAAATTTAGGGACTTACCTGGGATCTACGGTTGCTATTGACGGTCCGTAGGTTGACTTACAGACCATCGATGGGGTCCGTAGACCTCTGCACCAGACCTTTTTCTGCAGATTTTGCCTTGCGTCTCTGCATATGTAGCAACCATTAGGCCATTTTTTTTACATTTTCTGGACACTTTTTTTTTGACACGTACCCTATGCTATATCTAGCCAACACTACAAAAAAAATAAAACACTTATTTAAATGCGTACAGAGAATCAAATAAACTAAGAAAACTAATAAGCGAGAAACAAAAACCTATCATTGGCTAGACTTTACATCATGGGTTGCCTCCCAAACAACGCTTGATTTAACGTCGCGGCACGACGCAGGCCTCTTGATTACTTAGACTTTATCAAGATAGTAGGCCTCAACAACTTCTTGCACACTCTCTGTGTTTCCCAGGTAGATTTTGATTCTTTGCCGATTTACCATGAACCTTGTTCCTTCACTATTCTCAAGCTCAACTGCACCATTGGGCAGCACCATCGTGAGTAAAAATGGCCCGGTCCATTTGGACTTGAGTTTGCCCGGAAACAAGCGCAACCTAGAGTTGAATAGAAGCACATAATCACTCACAACAAATTCTCGATTTTCAATTCGTTGATCATGGTACCTCTTCATCTTCTCTTTGTACAAGGCTGAACTTTCATACGCTTTTAGGCGAAACTCATCAAGCATATTCAAGTCTTTAACTCTTTGATTTGATGCGGCGCCCCAATCCAAATTCAGCTTCTTCATCGCCCACATAGCCTTATGCTCTAACTCGACCGAGGAATGACAAGACTTTCCATAGACAAGTTGGTAGGGGGACATACCTATAGGAGTCTTGAATGCGGTGCGATAGGCCCATAGAGTATCATCAAGCTTCCTTGACCAATCCGTTCTATTGGCATTCACAGTCTTTGCCAAAATCTATTTTATCTCTCTGTTGGACACTTCAACTTGCCCACTAGTCTGCGGATGGTAAGGAGTGACTACATTGTGGCAGACACCATACTTCTCAAGTAGCGCTTTGAACAACTTATTACAAAAGTGAGAACCTCCATCGCTGATAATTTCCCTAGGTGTACCAAATCTGGAGAAGATATTCTTTTTCAAGAATGCGGTGACACTTTTTCCTTCATTGTTGGAGAGCGTAACTGCTTCCACCCATTTTGACACATAATCAACCGCAACAAGAATATACTTCATCCCATGTGAACTCACAAAAGGACCCATGAAATCAATGCCCAATACATCAAATAACTCAATAACCTTTATCGGATTCATAGGGAGCTCTTGCCTCTTTGAAATTCCTCCTTCTCTTTGGCAACGGTCACAAGACTTTGCAAAATCATGAGCATCTTGGTGGATGGTGGGCCAGTAGTACCCACACTACAAAATTTTATGCGCAGTCCGAACACCACTATGATGCCCACCAACAGGCGATGAATGACACTCCTTTAGTATACCCATCATCTCGACCTCTGGCACACAACGACGAATCATCGGCACAACTACGATACAAATAAGGCTCATCCCAAAAGAACTTCACATCATGCATAAACTTTTTCCTTTGGTGAGAAGACAAATCCAGAGGCACCAAATTGCTTGCCAAATAATTAACAAAGTTTGCAAACCAAGGAATCAAATCATGAGAAGCAGCCAATACTTGTTCATCCGGAAAATCATAATTGATATCAGTCCTATCACCAAGCTTTAGCATCGTCTCTTCCTCTAATATGGACAAGTGATAGGCAACTTGATTTTCAGTCCCCTTTCTATCCTTCGCCACAAAGTCGAACTCTTGTAGCAACAATACCCATCTAATCAACCTTGGTTTCGCATCCTTTTTCGCCATCAAATACCTCAATGCATAATGGTCAGTATGCACTATGACCTTAGTACCAAGCAAGTAGGATCGAAATATTTTAAATGCAAAAACCACCGCAAGAAGCTCTTGTTCAGTTACCATATAGTTCTTTTGGGCCACATTTAGAGCTTTGCTAGCATAGTAAATGGGATGGAGAATTTTCCCTCGCCTCTGTCCCAATACTACATCAAGCGCCACTCCACTCACATCACACATTACCTCAAACGGTTGTCTCCAATCCGGTGAAATAATGATAAGTGCAGTAACTAACTTCTCCTTCAACTCTCCAAATTCTCTCAGACAAGCATCATTAAAATAGAACTTACACTCCTTCTCGAGCAGTTTGCATAATGGATGTGCAATTTTTGAGACATCTTTTATGAACCTCCTATAAAAGCCAACATGTCCAAGAAAACTTCTAACACCCTTTATAGAGATAGGTGGTGGAAGCTTTTCTATTACCTCAACTTTAGCTCTATCAACCTCAATACCTTTCTCAGAGATCCGATGACCCAACACTATACCTTCTTTCACCATAAAGTGGCACTTCTCCTAATTTAGCACCAAATTGCAGTCTTCACACCTTTTAAGTACTTCATCCAAATGATCCAACGATCAAAGGAGTCACCTACCACAGAGAAATCATCCATGAACACCTCAATAGTGTCCTCCACCATATAAAAAAGTATAGACATCATACACCGTTGGAAGGTCTATGGAACATTGCACAACCCAAATGGCATCGGTTTGAAGGCGAATGTCCCATAAGGGCAGGTGAAGGTGGTTTTCTCTTAGTCTTCCGGAGCTATAGAAATCTAATTGTAGCCCGAATAACCGTCAAGAAAACAATACCAACCCTTATCCGCAAGTCTATCTAATATCCGGTCTATAAATGGCATAGGAAAATGGTCATTTTCTGTCCAAACATTTAACATTTGGTAGTCCATGCAAACTCTCCATCTAGTCACTGGCCACATCGGAACAAGCTTGTTTCTCTCATTCGAAACCACAATAATCCCACCTTTCTTGGGCACACACTGAACATGATACACCCAACTACTATCGGTAATGGGATAAATAATTCCAGCATCCAACTACTTGATAATCTCCTTTTTAACTACCTCTTGCATAGGTGGATTTAATCTTCTTTGGTGCTCAATACTAGGCTTGTGATCCGGCATGAGTTGGATTTTATGAGAACAAATACAGGGAGGGATCCCAATAATATCCGCAATAGTCCACCCAATAGCTTGCTTGAACCTTTCAATACGGCAACCAAACACTCGACTTGTCACCCATTCAAATCAGCCGTAATAATCACCGGTAAAGTATCATCTTTTCCCAAGAACACGTACCTCAAATGCGATGGTAGTGCCTTAAGCTCTAATTTCGGTGCCTTCTCAACAGATGGTCGTGCGGGTGGGGACTCACAATTTTTCATGTCCAACTCCAACTTCTTTGGTTTCGAACGATATTCACACCTATCAAGTGCAGTGACCAGCTCATTATACTATTCAATACCATCACTGTCGAAATTCATCATAACCGCTGCTAGTGCCTCTTCACCCAGTCTTTCCTCAATCTGCACCTCGGACACACTCTCAACTCTATAGGTTATCGTCGATACCGTTTGGAGTTCACTACTTCGCTTCATAGACCTACAATTATTGAAAGTCGCCTCTTCATTGTTCAGCCTAAACTTCATCTGCCCCTTTTCCATATCAACCAAAACACGCCCAGTAGCTAAAATGGGTCTCCCAGGGATGATGGGAACCTCAAAATCAACCTCACAGTCAAGAATCACAAAATTTGTCGGAAAGATGAATGACTCCACTTTTACTAGTACATCATGGAGCACACCTATGGGCCTCTTCACAGTTCTATCGGCCATGAGCAATCACATCGCAGTAGGTTTTGGATCTCCCAAACCTAACTTTTTGTAAATCAATAATGGCATCAGATTAATGCTAGCCCCAAGATCACACAATGCCTTAGCAAAATGCAACAACCCGATGGTACATGGAATAGTAAAGGCACCACGATCCTTCTTCTTCTGCAAAAGGGACCTTGTAGCAATAACACTACAATGTTGCAATCTATCATCATCCTCGAAGCTCATATCCATTTTCATTATCACCATATCCTTCATAAATTTCGCATACCCAGGCATTTACTCCAAAGCTTCTATCAACAGAACATTGATGGAAAGCTGCTTCAACATGCTAATAAACCTGTGGTATTTGCCTTATTCAGTCTTTTTCACTAACCTTTATGGGAAAAAAGGTGGAGGTCTAAGTATGGGGACAACTTTTTGAGTTACCTCAGCTTCCTTCTTTGTCGTATTCTCAGACTCTCCATTCACCTCAACCACATCATCATCTTTACTAGCATTAATTTCCACCCTAGACGACATAGGTGGATCAATGGTCTGTTTACCCCCTCGAGTAGTGACTGCCATACAATGCCCATCATTCTTTAGATTTTGGATCATATTACTAGTAAGAGTGTCAGGTTGACGTGGGTTTACTATAGTCGACAACTGAGTCATCTGTAGCTTAAGATGCTTGATCGACACTGCATGGGCGTCAACTTTTTTACCAATACTAGACAAGTCATTTCGCATCTCCTTCACATTCTCATCAGTTGCGTCAAACCTCCTCATCATTTTCTACATCATATCCTCAATACATTACATATTACTTCCCGCCTCCCTAGGAGCAGATTCCCAATTTTGAGGAGGAACATAAGGTCCAGCCCGATCGTTTCTGTTGCCATAGTTGATCCGGTTGTAATTTTTGTCACGATTGTAGTTCCCATCCCGGACATATTGACCCTCTCGGTTGTAGTTGCCATAGTTTCGACCTTGGTTTCCTTGACCTTGGCGCCAATTATCCGTATTGGAACCTTGGGCGTTTGGTCAAAAACCTCCCGTCTGATCATTCACCGCATAAGTATCCTCTTCATAGTAACACTCCTCAACCAGCGGTGGATTTCTAGTCAAATAATTCAGCATATTTATCTTTTCCGCTCCTCCACTCACATGGTTCAACACCAACCCCAGTTCAGTTCTCATCTGAGCTATCTCCTCACGAATATCATCTTGAGATTGGTTATTTGTGGCTTGAACGACAAATGTGTTCCTCCCAGTATCTGCTTTTCTAATGCTCCAAAACTTATTGTTCTGAGATATCTTTTCCAGTTTCTCCATAATCTACGCAAATGTGCACTCACCATAGGAACCTCCCGCAATAGTATCGAGCACTACCTTAATTACCGTTGTCATCTTGCCCTCGATAGAAGTATTACTTCAGCGACTCATCATCAATACGGTGATTTGGAACACCTCTCATGAACGCAGTGAACCTGTCCCAAGAACAACTCACAGACTCTCTAGGTAATGCTACAAAGTTGTTGAGTTTATCTTTTTTATTCAATTTCTTGGACACTGGAAATAATCTTGCTAAGAACACCTCTGTCAACTGCTCCCATGTATAGCTATAGTTGTAAGGTAGTTCATTGAACCACACAACAACATCTCCAGTTAATGATAAGGGAAACACCCGCAACCCAATGACGTTCATATCCCAATCCGGTCGACCTATACAACTTTTACAGACATGATTAAGCTACTAGTCACCACGAATGTATGCCCCTTAGGTAGAGGTGGTAGAACAAGAGGTCCATCAGAATTGGAAATATTAAGGTTGACCCTGAAGTTGTCATGCAGACGTGGTCCCTGTGGATCCTGTACTCTCAATGCATCGCCCACTCGATTTTCAACTGGGACCTGGTTATTCTCATCACCTACCCTCTGAGGTTGAAATCCGGCACCTTCACCTAACTCTCCATTGATAGGGACAATTGAAACTCCTTGATTATTCATTATCCGTAAAGTTCTATTCAGTTTGGGATCGTAGGGAGTAAGTGGTTCGCCTTGGCACCGTGTACTTGGCATACACTAGAGTAAGACCGCCGCCATTTCCCCCTTTCACAATGTTCTCGAGAATAGCGGTGGATTCCTATAGAGCATCCAGGAAAAAGCAAGAAAGAATTTCTGGTCATAAAAACAGAAAGGCATGAATTGCGCAAGAAGTTCTTTCGGTTAAAACGCCGTGCGACTCGGAGGACATAAGACTTCTTGGTCAAGCCAAAAAGATTTCCGACTGGATGCTCCTACCCCACCATGTCAAGAGGTATGGATTGGAGATGTGGAAGATACATTGGTCGAAGCTTCTTTCAAGAAGTTTTCAAGGCAAGCAATCAGTACACGAATCCCTTCCTCTAGAAGGAGTGAGCCCGACCACTTCACGCTCAGAAAATGGAGAGATGAATATATTTATTGAATTCGTCGGGACTGACGGGGCTCGAACCCGCAACTTCCGGCACTGAGTTACTTACGTTACGGTCTTCAGCAGGCAAGCTGCACTCTAGGCGGCTAGGAAGGCTCGCTAGACCAGCAGCCAGACCAAGAATGAATGTGTAATGATGGTGATTCCACACTAGGCTCAATAAATAATTGAATGTAGAAAGGGGATCCTAAACTAAAAAGGAGTCCATGACCCCCTTTTAGAGCGTATAAGGGGAGGTCGATCACTACTAATTGGTATCTTTATTTATGCATCAATGATGATAGATGCATTCGCCATAGTTTTAGCATTACGGCAAACCCGTGTCAAATATATAGCTGATTTGGGCGCTCTAGCCAAAACGAATCCTATTTTGGCTCAAGAAAGACACAAGTGGTTGCCTTAGGGACAATTTTTCTCTTAACTGCGCAGGGATATGAACAAAACACGTGCATCCAAACACTCGCAAATGCCTATTATAGTACTGCCCCAGTAAGAAGTTCGTGAGGTGCCGCTGCAGCCATCCATCTGCTAATGTGTAATGTGCTGCCTGGTGACAAATCACCAACTCAGAAGTCCTTGAAAGCCTTGATCTATGAAACTGACATATACTTGTCCCCAATGCATGCAGAAAGATAAAAACAAAATAAAAAGTAAAATTGGGAAATATTTGACTAAAGTTCAATAATGCAATTAAACTTAATCTAAAAGCCTTATTCTCCGGCAGCGGTGCCAAAATTTGATACGCTCAAATTACACCTCTTTTCAGAAGCATAAGCGATCGTTTTCACGTAAAGAACCCAACTTGTAGGTTGGGGTCGATCCCACGAGGAATATGGTTTAGACTTAAGTTCAATAATGATTATATTCATTTAGCCAATGTATTTCCGAGACAAATAAGTAAAAAGGAGGGGGGGGGGGTTTGTGTAATAACTTTTGGAAATTATGAAAGCAAGATTCAAACTTTTGTTGTTATCAAATTGAGAAAGAAACTAGGACGTACGTGTTCCCCATAAGCTCATAACTCTGTAATCCTCGTAATAGCAATCCCTTCTTAGTGTATTACATGCAAAGCGATAGGTTATGTATCTCTAAATCCTTGGTCCGGCATCTAGAGAATTTCACCCCGCACCTTGATCCAGCTACGTGTGTATAATTTACTAACCCTTACCATTACCTCATATTAGACGTCACATCGATGTATGACTTAGTTTTCACCCTCGCACCAATCGACATTAATTCTATTAGATAGTATCACACTAAATCTATGTTGATAATTATTTTCTTATTAACTACCTCCTTGGTCCGGCAAGTAGCAACAAGGCGAGTTCTAACGTTGCGCATCGTTAAAAAAGACTTCTAGACGAAAGAATTATCAATGTATGCAAAACACTATTTAGGAATTACTTAGTTACTATTCATACTTCGTTAATCGCTCATGGTTCCCACAACCCTAGTTGTGGATTTAGTTACCCATATTAGCAAGGAAACAATTCATAATGTTTGAAGAATAAATCATGAACTTACGTAGTAGAGTTGAATAATCCCAGAATTTTAACTTGAATTTCAAAGTAAAAATCACCAAAACGTGCTTAGGAAATTAAGAGTTGCTAAAGTTGCAAGTTCATCTCCCAAGTCAAAAGATAGAACAAATATAATAATATCTAACCCCTCAAAACGAGGTTTACATGCCCTATTTATATAAAAACAAGTCCTACCTAAAAAGGATACAAAATAAGGAAATAATTTTTTTAGGATGCGTCTTCAATCTACGACACTGACCTGCAGTCCGTAAGTCGATCTACGGTCCGTAGGTCCCTTCCGTGGCTCAGGACTTGGGCAAATTTTCAATCTTCAAAATCTTCCAAAACTCTGTCACAGTCGACGGTTCAACAGTACGGACCGTAAGTCAATCTACGGTCCGTAACTCCTCTCTGTAGCTCCATATTTGGACTTTTCAGCATCAGGTACTGGAACCAAATTTCTGTCACATTTTACGGAGCAATAGTACGGTCCGTAGATCAATCTATGGTCCGTAAGTTGCAATAGTGGTTCCACACTTAGTCGAGAATTATCTGATCATCAGCCATGCCTTGCCTACCCATCTACGTCCATCATCTACGGGGCGTAACTGGACCTATGGTTCGTAGGTTGCCTCCGTAGATGCCCTTTTCTACACGTCTTTCACCTGTGTCTTCAAATCTCCGTGTCTGAACTTATTTCCTAAAAACATGAGAAAAACATATAAGAACTAATACAAAATGGCCCTAGACACACACAACTCTTAAGTGAAATGTATTAACAATACCGTAAACTCACGGTATAACAACACTTCAACAACAAAAATCAACAATTAATAGTCTAAGCCTTACTCTCAAGACACTACATATCATGATCATCATCTTTGCTTTACTCTCAAGCAATTAAAATCATATTCATCTTATATGATTCAATCTCAAGCAATTCTAATCATAATTCATCAATCCTATAAGGAGATATCTAAACCCATAAAGTTTCCCTGTAAGGCATCAACCTTAGTTTATCAATTCTAGGTTAAAATCATGAAATAGGCATGGGCACATGTAATTTCATCCTAAGAACATGTAATCCTATCAATTCAATCATAAACAATCATAATCCACTCAATTGGATCAACATTCATCATAACCCACAACATTGGAAGAAACCCTAACTAGAATTGGGGATTTAGACTTCACAATTGGGGAATTCTAGGGGAATCCATGGGAGGAAGGATCCCATGGATGAAAATCCATCATACCTTAGTCACAAAACCCACAAAATCTTGAAGATTGGGACACTTGACCTTGACCTAGCTTCAATATCTTCCTTCTTCTTCTACCTTCTACAAATAGATTATTTGAGAGGAGTTTGGGGTTTTCTTTTGGGATTTGAGAGAATGACTTGAATGGGGGATTTTAGAGGTTAAAAATACTTATATATGTGTTCTAGACTTAGGAAAAATGACACCACATTGAATTAATTAAAACTGGAAAAGACCCATAAGCCCTTAAAACTAACCGCTAGGTGAACAATGATGCCCCACCATCAACGGGCCGTGGATTGACTCACGGTCCATCCTGCACCATCGTGAACTGGTTAGAGAGTTTAGCCCTGACCTACGGACCCTTGGACCACGGACCGTGGACCCACCCATAGTCTGTGGGTCCATTCGTGGACCTGGTCTGGATGATTTTTTGGTGGCCCTCTCCACAAACCCACCTACGGTCCGTAGAACAACCCACGAACCATGGTTGGCCATTGTGGATGGCACCTGTAACTTGCTTAAAAGCTGCTACGTTCCCTTTTTCAGATCCGTGGTGTTACAGTTCACAGGGAAAGAAACACCCCATGAAGGCCTCTTCGAACACAGCCCAACTCATATTTGGTGAACCCTCAACTCTATCTATGAAGCCTCTAATACTATGAGGGATGCCATGACAATACCCCCGGTCATCCTAACAAAACTGAAATAATGGAAATAAATAAGGCATCCTCCAGAAGTAGGGAGGCTCACCATACAACTCTGGGACTGCAAGTGGTATCAATGTAACGCCTGTTGTTGACCCTGATCTCCTGTATCTGCATCATTAAATTATGCAGGCTAAATGACATCAATACATTGAATGTACGAGCATATAAGGGGAATATTGAACACAACATAAAAGCTTGAACTTGGAAAGAAGGAAACATACTCACCTCAACTCTACTCAACTCAACCTTAACTTAGGGATATTCAACTCAATATAGTATAAAAATAACAATAAAGATGCAATTTATATAAAGTATTTAAAACAGTAGATAATAACTCAATGTATTTAAAAATACAATAATAACTCAGTTTGTATGTAAAGATACAAAATAACTCAATTTGGGAGATTCTCTAACCGATACCCATCACTATGAGCTATGTGATGATATAACGTCTCATCCACGCTGCCAGAACTATCCTATACCTTACCAAAGTATAAGACACCGTCAACTAAGTGGATCCACTAATTTATGCTTGAAATCAATAAGGAATCATCTAAAAAGAATGACCCTTTCTACCCATATTGGCTACATGATTTATGAGGACTTTGAGTTGTATGAACTCATCCCTATATCGGGGCTCAATACTACTCTTAAAATATAACTCAACTCATATGTTTAAAAATATTTCTTCATCCTCAAGCTTTGGGATTATTACTCAAAAGGTTCTCTTAGAAGAGATTATACGAAAAAACTCCCCATGAACTCATTTGGAAATTGATGTTTCCTCTCATTTTAAATGTAAAAACATTTACTCTTGGGAATACTTAGTTTCCATGTATTCATTTTGAAAAATTAAACTCAAATCTCCTCATCTTCAAACTCAAGTACTCAATTCTTAAAACAAGTTTTAAAAGATTGTAAAAGACTTCTCAAAATGACTCGAAAGAACTCTCAAGACTTTACTCTTAACTCTACCTTGAATATAACTTATGAATTCAAAGGTTATGATTCATGTTATGAAGGATATCTCGATGTTTAGATGTAGTTTAGAGTAGTTAGAATCAGAAGGGAGTTAAGGTACACTTTAAAAGAACTTAGAGGAAGGACACGACGGAAAAAAGTGGGGATAGGCGACCCTGCCGCACTGCTAGCGCGGGGGGCCATCCCCTAAACTTCAGATACTCAAATGTGGGGCACTGCTAATGCGCCTCCCCAGACCCCTTGGCGCATCAGGGGCGCATCACCCCAGCCCCTCCCCAGAACATTCCGACAAATTTTCTTCTTTGATTTTTGGCCCTAATTCGCCTAGAATCGAATGGTTTCTTCCCAACTCATGTAGATTCGAATACCCATTATAAGTACACGAAAATATACTAAAAACAACCCTCAAACTCCTAACATTCATCTGAAGAACTCATCAAACTCATCATTAACGATTTAAGAACTCAACTTCAAGAAACTCTTTAAGAACTCAAGTCATTCAACCTCAAGAAAAAAATTACGGATTTAAAATCACATGATTGGCGTGTGGGTGAACGAACCCAGTACTATGAGAGCTTACATACCTTTTTTTGGCAGAACAAATCCTCGATTCGCAAGAATCTTGATCGTTCTTCCTTTTCTCCTCTTTTCCTTTTCTTGAACTCCTCTCAAAACTCTAAGCGTATTTTAGGATTGTGAAAACTGACCCAAATCAGTTTAGAACCCTAAGATATTACTAAAAATGCTTAAAGTTGAAGGGGTAAGGAAAAAGCCAAAATACCCCTCACTAATTCAGGTAAATTTCCTTAATTGGACAGGCTGACTTCAAACAAGCATATCTCCCTCATCGAAAATCAAATTTTAGCAAATTTGATGGCGTTGGAAAGAGGATTCAAATACCTTTCATTTGGTATGTTATGGGCCACGTAACTCATCATGTACTGAAAGTTATGGTAGTTTGAAGTTGATCCAAAACTCACAAACTTAAGCATAACTTGCAAAATTCTCAATTTGGCTCTTTCCAAATTAGTTCATTATAAATTTAACTCTTTCTAAGACCGAGTGTTACAGTTTGCCTAAGATGACCAAACACCCAAGGCATGTTGGGCCATTAGACAGACCACCTTGAGTCCAAAATGGTCCAAGGCCTAAACAGATGATCATGCACATGTGTTTTTGAAGGATGTATACGACATTGACAAACCATTGTCCCTCGGGGTTGGGAGTTTATTTTACTAACACTTTCTAGTCAAAAGAGGATCTTCACGAGCTATTGTCCAAAAGGCGTGGACATTTGGATATGAGAAGAAATCAAGAACGAAAGATCTTTCATGGATGCATAGTTTAGGATTATACCCTTTCGTGAGATTGATTATTTTTATCTCATATTTCCTATTATGTATCCCCATTCATTTTATTCATAAAGTTTGTATAAATGTGGTTTTTAGGGCAATGGAATGTTTCAAATAACGTTATACATCCTTCAAATCGTTAGGCCTACCCTTGACACAAAAGGGTCACATATCTGTTTAGAACGCACAATGATTGTTTATGTGTTATAATTGCTTATGTTAATATGTTGCTTTATTTGGAGATGTTCTAACTCACTCCTTTTCAAACTTTTCTAGAACCCCTTAAGCATTAATATCAAATCACTATCGAAAGTGCATCCAAATGCTCCTTGAGTCTTTAGTTTCGCAACAAAATTCGAACTTCACTTTCAAATTCTAATTATTACCCTCTTATCTCAGAAAAAGGTTGATTCTTCATCTCAAATAAAAAAGAGATTCAAGTTAGTCGAACTACGTAGGACCTGAATTCTCCTCTTTGAGATACGTAGGCAGCCTTTCAACGCTCTGTTCCTATTTTTGAGAAATTTATTTTTCCCACTTTTGCAATGAGATTAGAGCTTTATCTAAACTGAAATGAAAGTGCGAAATGCAAGGTACAAGATGACATTGGTTCAACGCAAATCAACCTTTCTGTCACTAATCCCAAAATCAAATAGACAAATTTCTATCTGCTAGTCATTTTCCTGTGGGCTAGTTTAGCTTCAAGTAAAGCAACTCTTATGTGTTTGCGGCCATGTGTGTGATATTTTATTATTAGTTATCATTTACACAAGCTAACACATTTTTTTTGAGTTATTTTTCTTTGTCAAGTACTCAAAATTGATCTATGCTGAATAAATGACAGAACATCCATACTTCACAAGGTCTAAAGACCCCAAAGATTCCTTCACTGACCGAAGTTTGTCAAAAGATAGAAAAAGTTGTTTAAAATGCCGAGAACACTGATTTGACCTGAAATTATTGTGAATGACCCTATCATTACTTAACAAAATAAGTTGATTGCACAATTGTTCCAACAGATTGCTGAAATGAAGGCTGAAATGGATAAGACCCAAGAATTGGCAAATCTGGCTATCATACACTCCTACTCCAAACAACGAAAGGCCTCCACTCCATTTCTTACTTCAAATCCAACATTCAAACATTTTCCAAACAATTCATCCACTGCTACGATTCCAAAACCCCCCCATTATCGACCTAACCACCCCTAACCCACAACATGCTAGCTCCTCACACCAATAGTTACATCCTCAAAATCCAAATACAAACAATCTCCAGAATTTTCCTCTGATCGATCAAATTCCTACTCAAATTGTTCAGAACCCACATACTACTCAACCCATACCTCTAAAAACCGCTTTTCATATTCCAATATAACCAGAATCATACCCTCTATTTACCACACATTTGAACTCGATCATTATAAGAATAAGGAGGGGAAGGTCATAGAAGGAAAAACTGAGCAAAGCATCAGAGAGGATGTTAAAAGTGCAATGAAGGACTTTCAATACACCCCAGACCTTATGGTATTGAACTATGAAGACCTATACATTCATCCACATTTGGACCTTTTGGAAGGTTTTAAAGTACCAAAAATTGACATTTTTAGTGGAGTTGATAATCCCTTTGCTCATTTGAGGGCTTATTGCGATCAATTTGTGGAAGTTGAGAAAGATGAGGCTTTGTTAATGCGGCTCTTCAGTCGAAGTCTGAAAGGAGAAGCTCTGGAATATTTATTTTTCAAGAAATGAAACAATGGCCAAGTTGGAATGCTTTAGCTAAAGACTTCATCGAGAGGTTTGGTTATATTGTAGAAATCAATCCTGATTGATACTCTTTGGAGAGAATCAAACTGAAATCTACTGAAAGCTATCGAGAATATGCGTATCGTTGGATAAACGAGGCTGTAAGGGTTAGGCCTCCCATGTCTGAGAAAGAGATTATTGAAGTCTTCGTGCGCATTCAAGAGATATAATTCTACAATAGGATGTGGAACATGTAAGGAGGGAAGTTCATTGAGATAGTCAAAAAGTGTGAAGCTATTGAAGACAGTCTTAATACAAAAAAAATCACTCGAATGACTACCCAAGCTGAATCCTTAGGATCATTGAGAAGGAAAAGGGAAGATTTTTCCTCTATCTCATTCGAATCGAGGCCGAAATCAAAGAGACATACCGAACTCAATGTTCGAAAGTCTGTCCCATCTAAAACCTTCCCCTTAGTTCTGTAAAATCCTTACCCTAAGTTTTATATCCAACCCAATTACCAAGCTCCACGGACAAATTATTAAAATGTCCAACCTAGTTACCAAACTCCATTGCCAAATTACCCTAAGTTTTAGTCAAAAGTTGATTTCAGTTATTCGCGAGGTTGAAAGTTGCTGGCTTGATTACGACAATTGAGATAAAACAAATCAATACGTACTCTAAGTTCTTAAAATTGCATGTTAATTGTGCTTACCATTCGACAGGTTTTGGACATACCCCTAAGCATTATATCAACTTGAAGCATAAAATTCAAGACTTGATTGATTAAAAGATTGTCACTCTCCAAACTGTCACTTCCAATTCCAACGGTAATTCACGACCAAATCATTGGTGGTTTACCATCAACATGATCGACGTCGAAGAAGATTGGTGTGTGGGTAAAGCTATAATCCCAAGCAACCCTTACCCCTTGAGAAAGTTGTAGGTTCTCTGAGCATAAGTGAGAACTCCAAATTTGTGATCATAAAACCCCATTAGGATTTTTATTTAATGCCAAGAGAGGTTCAAAACAAGAAGTAGATTAATCATGTTCCACCAAAGGCTTTGCCGCATTTGTATCATCCCTTTTTGGTAGAGGAATATTCCAATGATGATGGTCTTAGAGAAGGAGTTGAGGATATTTTTGAAGAAGGTGATGTTGGGCTTAAAGAGATGATCGAGACACCAGGTGTATGAGATGCCGAGCCAATGAAGTAAATTCTTAATTGGACTTCCACTCCACTCTTGATTCCTCGCTCATCTTTATAGACAAAGATGAATCTTATGATATCTCTAAAGTCGGTGGTAGTCCAAATGAGGCCCAAGATCCACCCTTTATGTCACTTTAACTAATTATGTTTTAATTTCCCTCGTAATGTTTTGAAAAAGGCAAAATGACCTATGGTCATCGCCAAAGTTTGTATTTCCTTATTTCCAATGAAAGCCTCCTCTATTGCAAAAAAATATTTCTCTTGCTTTAATTTTGTTTTCTAACAATTTTTTTATTTCAGTAAAAATAATTTTAAATCTGTCAATATCATGTCATGTTACAAGCTGAATGAACAAAATGAGGTATATGACAACAATTTCAAAGAGCATGATGAGGAGATTATGATATCTGAACACCTTGCGATAGAATTAAAATAGTTCTAAAATTAAGATAAGTCAAATTTGAATGAGACCGAAGTTGTGAATCTAGAAAAGGATGATTGTGTTAAAGACGCACGAATCAACGTTTATCCGACAGAAGCTCAGAAAAGAGAACCTATCAGTTTACTTAGATAATACATCGATACACCTGTTTGATAAAATGTCCTGGTTGAGCATAGACATTTATTTCACAAGTTGTCAATCGACTCAGTTGCTATCAAGAGCTATTATGTTTGAAGACTAAAAGTTTCTTTTTTCTCTTTTTGTTATCATTGCATCATTTTTTTGTATTCGTCTCATGTTTTATAGTTAGAAAATTATCTCTTGTAATGAACTATGTCTTATTTGAATTCTCAAGAATGAGATACGTAGGCAGCCTGTGTCGGCCTCGGTCACCCCTTTGTCCATTTTCAATATTTCCCCTTTGTACTTGAACTACGTTCAAATTGAATTCTCCTCTTTCAGATACGTAGGTGGCCTATGTCGGCCTCGGTCATTTTATTATTAAAATTTCACGTGTTTGTTAATCCTTGAGAGGGGAACTATGTCTGCCATGACTCCTGCCTCAATGGGATACGTAGGCACAACAATGGTTCAGTCACATCTCCCGTAAGATTTCTATTTTCATTTAAAATAGAAATTGGGACAAAAATTTTGAGACTCTCCAACAAGTCAAGATTGAAGATCCATTGCTAGTAGCAACTAAGACAAAAAATTTAGAGGGTCTCAAAAATTCTACATGTCATATATCAACAGTTCGAGATACACCAATACATCTAACTGGGACATATATTTTTGAGGATGACCTCAAAAATTTCATCAAGCATCACTAGAAGTTTGTAGTAAATTTATAGTAAATTTTGAATAGCTTGAGCATGATTGTAAGTTTAAAGCTAACTTCAAATGATCTCTGGCATTGTTAAAGTTTATAGTCAACTTCAGCAATCTCCGACATCGTTGGATTTCAGAGTCAACCGCAAAATTTGCCAATTATAGTAGATTTTGGTAGGAGCATGTCAAAAAATTCTCAAGCTTTAAGGATCTTTTGAAATCTCCAGAACAAGTTATCGGACACCTCATAAATTTTGAACCAAGGACGTTCACTTAAGCTATGCATGACATGACCTTTGACAGTGACCTTTTCCAAATTGATTCTCAAAAATTCATTTTCCTTTAAAAACTTTAATATGTCAAATACTTTGTATAAATTCATCTTACGTCTATCGAGAAGTGAAATATCGGAGCGATCAATCAAGGATAGCATGAGAAGGAGCAAGCAATCAAAGATGTCAACACAAATCAGTTTGTTTTAAAAACTAACAATTTTTTTGTGGATGCAGGTCTATAAGAATGCCACGAGATAATCACAATCCTACGTTCAATGAATACAAAAAAGTCAAAAGGGAAAGGAGCTTCCCAAAATTGACAATTTTTTATGGATACAGGAAAGTCATTGAAGCTTCTTCAGAAGAAAAATAGATAGTTCGAAATACAAGAAACAACACCTCATTCAAATCTCTAGCAAAGCATGAGTGAAAATGAAAAAAAAATGTTCAAAATAGGAACAAGTGAAAGCATCACTCTCAAGATATACAAGTATCTACAATGACATCAACTTACATTTTTCAGCATCAAGGACATTTAAAGAATATTCACAAATCACGTCGATATCAGACGCAGTAATGTGAATTGCCAGGGTTCATTTCTACCGTATTATCAAATAAGATAATATCATCATCCTACCGACGAATCATCATCATCATCCTACCGACGGATCTTTATCATCATCATCCTACCAATTCATCAACATTATCCTACCAATGGATCAACATTATCCTACCAATGGACCAACATCATTCTACCACTGGATTATCGATATTATACTAACAACAGATCTTCATTATCATCATCCTACCAATGGATCATCAACATTATCCTACCAATGGATCAACATCATCCTATCAATGGATCATCAGCATCATCTTACCAATAGATCAATACTATCCTACCAATGGATCATGATCATCCTACCAATGGATCATCAACATTATCCTACCGAAAGATCTTCATTATCATCATCCTTCCAATAGAACAATATTATCTTACCAATGGATCAACATCATCCTACCAGTGGATCATCATCATCATCCTACCAATGGACCATCACCTGTTAATGGATCAACATCATCCTACCAACAGATCTTCATCATCATCTTCCTACCGACAGATCATCATCATTATCTTACCGATGGCTATTTATTATCATCATCCTACCAATGGATCTTCATCATCATTATCATACCAATGGATAATTGTCAATCATCATTCTATCAATGGATCATCATCATCCTACCAATAGAGCATCAACATCCTATCATAGAGAAACATTATCCTTCCAATGGATCATCGTCATTCTACTAGAGAAGAATCATCATTTTATCAATGTAGCATCAACGTCATCACCCAGAGGGACATCATCATTACCCCACAATGAAGCATCATCATCCTATCAATGGAATATCGTCATCAACAATATATTGTATTATCGAAAAAGTCATCATTATGTCGCATCATATTAATTCATCCTCTATTGCGTCAAAACCAACAGAGGCTGATGTCAGAAATTTATAGAAAAGAACATGTGTCGAATACCGTAAAATGTACCACTTATTTATTTAAATTACAGTTTCTACTAACAATTTTATTTCAGTCTTTGTCGAGAGCATCCGAGAGGATGAATTCTCAAATCAAGCCGAAGGTGCGAATGACATAAAAAAAGATGCATCACAATGTGGAACTTTTTCTTAGGAGCGAACTGGGACATAGTCCGAAGAGGTATGCCAAACCCTTAGGACGCGAGCGGAGGAGCGACTTCCACCAAAATATAAAAAAAACCCTATCAGAAGTCATGTGGGTTTTTCTTTAGGTTTATCGATCTCAATTTTGCATTCGAATTTTTTTTGGTTTCTACCAGTAACTTTCCGATCTGAGTGACAATGCACCAAGATCTTTGGAAGTTATGTCCATGTGTGTTCTTAATTATGGGTGTGAAGCGCCCCACATTCATGGCTAAGAGATTGCAGGCCTCTTTCTTATACTCGACTTATTTGTCACTCTTCCCATCCAAAAGATATCTTAGCATACTAGATTTCCTTTTCAACCGATCGAGTTGAACTACCAGCAACCTCTTTCCCTAAGTTGAGGGATATGTAGGCGGAATTAATGTTGAAAACTCGGTTGTACTCTAACATTCTCTCTTAAATCATATTCCCAAGCATTCTTGTGGCGTCATAATTTGATATCGGGATAACTTTTGCATTCCTTCATAATTGTGCGTTAAATCTAGCGTATCAAACTACAAGAGGCCTGAATTCTTAAATAGCCTGAGATATGTAAGAAACTCGATGTTGGGGTACAACCATAATTCCTAAAGTACGTACCAAAATCCCTTTCTTAAAGGATGAAGATGTGGTCAGTCAAAATTGGATTTGTCAATTTCATTTGCCTCAAATTTCTTTAATCAATCTAAGTCAAATGAGGGACAATTGTTGACACACAATTTTGACCCTCCATGATAGGAATTAATTTTCGAGCTTCTTTAATTTCAAACAATTTGGAATAATTAGTTTTATAAAATATTTTTCACATTATTTTTTAATTAATTTTGTCATTTTTTATAATTTTTGAATAATAATTATGTTATATATATTTACGTATATAATTAGTACGTTTGATGAATATTTGAAAATCGTCTAAAAAAGATTTTAGTTTTACTTAAATATTTTGTTAAGTAGTTTAATTAATCAATAGTTTGTATTTTTTGAATTAATTAGTTTCTAATTTAAGCTAATTATTTTATTTCGTTAGGATTAAGAAGCTCGTTAATTAATAAAAATTAATTCACCTTATTTTAGTTTTTTGCCGAATACACGAATTACATCCGACTTTGACTAAATTCTTAAATAGCTTGGCCAAATTCGCAATGTGTAAAGCTATTTCCTAATTTCAGTCTTATTACCTAAACCTTAAACACACTTTTCAGCCCACACAGACCCAATTCTTTTTTTTTTCCAGCCAACCCAATTCTTCCAATTCAACAGCCCACTTTGCAATTCCATAAGATCCACCAATACATTACAACAATACGTACAATAGTACCCGACCCCTACGTCTTCATCTTCCTCAGTCAAGTGATAACCCTCAACTACACTTCATCCGATTCTAAGTGTAGGTGGTCACAATCAAGTATAAACCCAACGAAGAGTTCGAGTCGATCCCACAAGGAGTGATACGGTAAATAATTCAATTACGAAGTAAAAGAAGTGTTCTTATCGATTGTAGAAGTAGACATTTTCAAAGCAATTAAAGTAAATGGCAGGGGTTTGACAAATAATGTTAATTGAGGGGATTAGAGTGAACAATTAAGAACTACGTATGAACACACAAGGGTAATCAAGTAGAGAGGGATCCTTGGGGATATGATCAATTGAACACCAATTTCTCTATATGGGTGATTAATATTTACTAAAAGTCGTTGAATCTTAGTGGGTAGGCTAGGCATTAGGTGAAATAGCCATTTCTCAATCAACTATCATGAATCAAGCGAGTTCTCTCGAACCTTGACAAGCATAACCAAGATAAACATCCCAATACCTTAATTAATATACTCTTTCCAGCTAGATTGGTAAAATTGAATTTAGACCCACTTTCTCAAGCTAAGTCCACAATAACCCAATCACTACAATCATCAATTAATAGTTTAATTCTAAAATATCTTTCTCAAGCAAGCTTAGAATACTATGCCAGAATTGCATATGCAACTACAATTCATAAATTAAAACTCAACTACTAATTGAACCCACTTCAAATCAACAATTAAATCAGTAAATACTAACACCCATACGATAATTGAAGTATTCAATCACATAATCACTCCCCAAGAATGGAGTTTTTAGCTACACATAGTAAAGAGCAAGAAATAGTTACCAACTAAGTTTTCCATTAGCTTGGGTAACAATCTACAAGTCTTCCAAGTGCTTGAATTTACTTCCAAAACAATTAAACCCTAAATTTCTACTCAAAAACACAAAGAAAAGTGTCGGGATAAAAAAACCAATGAAGGAACTCTCAAAAACTCAGAACTATCGCCCTCTAAACTACAGAACTCCTCAACTCTCCTTTTAAAATCACATTTATACTCGAACAATTTTTCAGTTTCGGGGCCACTCGGTGAAGTAAGTCGAGCTTCTCCGACCAAGTCGGTGACTCGCCGAGTGCTCCCTTCCATCGCCTTCTTGGTTTGGCTTTTCCACACTTTCATTCTGTGACTTTAGGCGATCAGAACTTCCTTCGCCGATCCAATCGGCGGTTCGCTGATTCATCCTTTCAATCGCTGAGTTGTCTTTGTCCAAGGGCTGGCCTGCGGAACATGGCGTATAGAACCCCGAAGGACTCCATACAATCCACTTAGCTCTCATAACATAAGAAATAAGACAATAAGAGTAAAACAATATTCCAAGTCCAAAACATTGTTTGAAAGAAAAGCGAAAGTCTAAAACACTTGTCTCATCATAGCCATATAATACAATAGAATGAAATTGAGCCTAGCCCATACATCATGTCCAAAATAATAAAAATCCATCCTCGAAGCATGAGCACTCACCAAAGCTCAGAAATCTCAAACTCAACCACTAGCGATGAGACCCTATATTTGGGGAAATATAGGCAAGAGTATGCGTTAGTACAAAATTATATACCAGGTATGATAGCCATGCATAAAACATTTAAATCATGCTAAAAAGGATGTTTCATTTCATGACATGCAATTGACCAAGATAAAACATGATATTAAAGAGTTAGAAACATAAGTCATAAAATCATGGTCAATACAAGCTAACATCATCTTTAAAACCTTTGAACTTATATGCGATACTTCTTGAAGTAATCTTAGTTCATTATTAATGTGGGGGATTAGCCTTAACCGACATAGAGACTATGTGAGCTATAACATGATCCCCCGGTGTCTCCCACTCTAAAAAGGGTTGTCCTATTTTGCCAAGGTAAAACCATGAACTTCTAGCTTAAGTGGATCCACTAGCTAATGTCTATGTAAGACAATCATCCTATGGGGGAACATAGGTAAGGGATAAATATATTGCTTCTAGAAACCCGACCTCTACTAACGAGAGAGATTCCACCTCAATATCCTCTCGGTGCTAAGCATAAATCCCACGGAATAGTTATTTCTTACATGGCCTTATTATTCATGGAAAGGCATCCTAGGATAACCAATCCAAGCTAGTTTCATTAGGATAGTGCTTATTCTTTGATTCAATTAAGTGACAAAGCCTTTCAACCTATGAATCTTTTCTATGTTAGAAAACCTTTCACATCTTACTCTTATGTGTACATGAGAAAATCCTTTCAATAAAACGTCATGATCATTGGTACTTTACTCTCAAAGCACCCTTAAAATATTTGCATAGATTTCATAGGAAAATGCATAAGTCCATAATTTACATCTTGAGGTTTAAAATCCACTTTCAATCATCAATACTTAGAAAACACGGGTTAGATATGGATTTCATCATAAATAGATATAAAGCTTGCAATACATGCTTAATTTCATAAAACTCTTGCTTTATACTCAAAATCCCACATCATATGATACATAACTTTAAAACATGGAGATTACATGGGTTCATGGGGAAATCATAATAAAATCATCATACTTTTGTCACGATCCAGCGGCCATAGATATAACATGGCGTATAGAACTTCGAAGGACCCCATACAAGACACTTAGCTCTCATAACATAAGAAATAGAACAATAAGAGTAAAAATAGTCCAAGTACATAACATTTTTATAAAAGCAAAGCGGAAGTCTAATAAACTTGTCTCATCATAGCCATCTAATACAATAGAATGAAATTGGGCTTAGACCATACATCATTTTCAAAAGAGAAAATACCTGAAATAAACTAGACAATAAGAGTTCGTCCTCGAAGCATGAGGACTCACCAAAACTCGGAAATCAATTAAATCACCAACTAGCCATGAAACTGAACACTCCAAATATCGGACCCCACATTTGGGAAAAATGTAGGCAAGAGTATGCGTTAGTACACAACAATCTACCAAGTATTATAGACATGCATAAAACATTTGAAACCATGCTAAAAGAGACATTTCATTTCATGACATGCAATTGACCAAGTTAAACATCATATGAAAGAGTTATAAAACATAAGTCATAAATCATGGTCAATCCAAACTAACTTCTTCTTTAAAGCCTTTAAATTCATATGTGATACTCCTTGAGTAACCTTGGTTCATCATTACTTGTGGGGAAATATCCTTAACCGACAAGAGACCATGTGAGCTATAACTTGATCCTCCGGTGTCTCCCACACCGAAAAGGGTTGTTCTACTTGCCTAAGGTATAACCTCAAACTTTTAGCGTAAGTGGATCCACTAGCTAATCAACATATGTAGGCACATAGTTATGGGATAAGAAGATTACTACTACAAACCCAGACTCCACTACGAGGGGCTCCAATCTCATGAGATTACTTTGGAAACCCGGACTCTACTACATGAGTGCTTCCATATCATATTCCATATCCACTCGGTGCTAAGCATAAATTCCCACGGAATAGTCATTTCTTACTTGACTTCATTACTCATGAAAAGGTGCCCTTGGACAAACAATCCAATTTTGTTAATTTAATTAGCTCCTTAGATCATGCGTGAGAAAACCTTTCATAGTTGTCAAGTAGCTCGTAGCGAGGGTCCTCATTTGGGGCATCTTGACACAGCCACTGCCTCACCTCCACGAGTGGCACCACAATCCGTGGTAACCACCACGAGCCATCAAGGCTCTCGTGTGGAGGAGGTTGTTTTGGGAAGTCTTGGGATAGCTACTGTGTCACCACGATGAGCCTACACCACTAGCCGTGATGGTGGTCGTGGGAAGGTGGGCAGTGTCTATGGAAGAGTGGGTTGTCCTAGCCCTCACACTTAGCTTTAGTTTAGTCTACTAGATTTCGAGGTGTTACATTATCTCCCCCTTGGGAACATTCATCCTCGAATGACATTTCTAGAAACCTTACGGAAGTAAAGACTCAATACTAGCAGCCCAACATGGATGCAACTCATCTAAATGCACACAACCAAGGAGGAACTTCATCTCCAAGCTAAACACACTCAATGCATCACAAGGAAGTAGGAGCTACATCTAATAACCCATTATGTATGAATTTCAACATTTGTCATGTTTAAGGAGGAACTACCTTCTCCAAGCTAAATGCATGCTCAACACAATCTCATGGAGCCTATATGCAATTTACTCTTGAAAAGCATAGCTAAAGCATGTTCATCAATCCATCTCATGAAGTCTATTGGTAACTCATACTCAATGCACACTACATGAGGAAAATAAATCATATAAACTCATTTTCTTTCAAAACACAAGTTTTCATGAACATGCATTACATAAGGAAATCATGGAAACACATAAAAACACATGACTCCCAAAACAAGGACAACTCAAGAGGAACTTATTACCTTAAGCTAGAATAAGAGTAGAAGGAAAAAAATGAGGATATCGGGACATCATATCGGCCTCGGCCTCCCAAGTAGTACCCTTAACTAAGTGATTCCTCCACAACCCTTACGGAAGCTACTTATTTATTTCTCAACTTCTTGACTTGCTGGTCTAAAATATCAACCGGAACTTCCTCATAAGAAAGATTTTCATCAACTCCCAACCCTTCTAAGGGAACTATGGATGTCGGATCTCCAACACACTTAGCATAGAGACATGGAAAACCGGATGCACCGATGCGAACTCATTAGGCAAATGAAGTTCATAAGCAACCTTACCAACACGTCTCAAAATATCATTTGGGCCTACAAAATGGGGACTAAACTTCCCTTTCTTACCAACTCTCATTACACCCTTCATAGGTGAAATTTTCAAGTAAACCCAATCATGAACCTCAATGGCCTCTTGTACCAATTTAGGACTTATTAGGGCAACTTCACCCACCTCAAACCAACCTATGGGTGATCTACACCTCCTACCATATAAGGCCTCTAATGGAGCCGTATCGATACTCGAGTGATAACTATTATTATAAACAAACTCAATCAATGGCAAGGGTCATCCCAATTACGCTTAAAATCAATCATACAATCCCTTAACATATCTAAGTACACCATCTCGCCTTTGCGAGAAAGCCTCAACAGACTTTCTAAGTACCGCTTCTTTCCATTCTACTAAGGTTAGATCAAGACATTACTTAGCTTTTACTTCTAACACAAAAGATGATTAGGAACCATCTTAAACCATAACACTACCCTTGGCAGGGTCTAGTACTAAGCATATTAAGGTATTGTCTAAACACCCTATTCATCTAATCCATAAATGTTGTGAAACAATAGTCAGATCAAACAACATCACTAAAACTCATAATTACCATACTGGGTTCTAAAAGACGTTTTCGAAATATTATCATATTTCACCATCATTTGGTGCTAACCCGAGGTAAGGTAAATCTTAGAAAGCTAACTAGATCCTTGTAGTTGCTCAACACTAGAATCTATTTCCCTCACCCTTACTAGGTGATACATGTAACCCTTCAAAGTCATCTTCTTAGCCTTAAGACAATAAATAACCCAAATTTTTGGCATAGATTTCCCCCTTTCCACTCTCGGATAGGCTCATTCGGGAACTAAAATTTGACTTCACGGGTTCTACAATCAATAAGAGCATAACAAGAGTGCAACTTACCCATCCCAAGGATGACTTCAAAACCTATCATATCTAGATCTACCAAATCGACCAAGAGTAACTCTATGGGATAAGGAGATGGGACATCTTCAATAGACCATCTCATCCATCACAGAATCACCAACAAGGGTAGAGACAGAAAAGGGATCTAATAAAACATCACAGAGCACATCAAATCTCATCGTCACATATGGAGTTACAAAATACAAAGTAGCATCGAGATCAAGCAAAGCATATACATCTATTTGGAAAACTTTTAACAGACACGTGACCAAGTCCGGAGAACTCTCTTGTTCACCTCGGGTTTGGAGAACATATAATCTATCTTTTTTGGGAACACTAGTACCCGAACCACTAGGAGGAACTTGCTTACCCTCTCTTCTCTTAGCCTTAATCATTGGACAATTCCTTATTTTGTGACCAGTTTCACCACAACTGAAGAAATTGTCTATGCTGGCTAGACACTTACCCTCGTGCCTCTTTCCACACCTAGCACAAGTAGGAAATAAGGATCTACTAGTAATTCTTTGCGGTTTAGGGTTAGATGCCCTATCTTCATTATACCTAGGAGCATTGGAGGAACCTTACCCAGAAAACCTTTGTCAAAACTTAAGATGACCATTTCTATCGGACCTATCATGAGAGAAATTACCATCCTCAGTCCTAGACCTCTTTTTTCTCCCTAGACCTCTCTTTAAGTTTCTCCTCTTCAATCCATTGGGCATAAATCATAAAACGAGAAACATCTATGTCAGGAGCAAGCATAGCCTTTTGGCACTCTTTCACTACCAAGTTGGACACACTCGAAACAAACTTGTTCATCCTTGCCCTAGAATCGGCAACTATAGAAGGAGCATATTTAGACAATTGAGTAAACCTCAAAGCATATTCCTTCACACTCATATTCCTTTGTTAGAGATTAATAAACTCAAGAACTTTAGCCTCTCTCATCTCAAAAGCAAAGAACCTATCATGAAAAGCAATCTTAAACTTCTCCCAATCAAGAGGACCCACAGCTTCTGATCTTGCTTCCTCCTCTTGGTTGATCAAACTTTTGTAATGACTCGGAAAATGGTAGGATGAACTAGAGACTAATCGTGAGGGTCAACATCAAGGTACGTGTTAGACTCCGTAGTTGAAAGACCTTTTTAAGTTTGTATTGAGGGTTGCAAGGGAATGTGCCAAGGCAAGGGGACAAAGCCTAGCCAAAGGCCAAGGCTGGCCAACCCTTGACCAAGCACTGCTAGGGCTCAAGACCACCTTGACGACCAGTGGTCATGACCACGGTACATGAAGGGGTCCGTGAAGACCCCTTAGCTTGGTGGGAGTGGTGTAGTTTGAGGAGGCTACTGCCTCAAGGACCATGGGCACCACCATGAGTCGTGGTTCCCTTGACGGACCATCTAAGTGGCCGTGAAGACCACTTAGACCCTTGATATCTTGGCAAGGTTGGGAGGAACACTACCTAAGGGACTACATGCACCACCACGAGCTGTGGTACCCCTCACGACCCGTCAAAGTAGGCGTGGTCCCTGATGGGGCTGCATTAGTTGGGAAGTTTTAAGTAATTTCCCTTTTATTAATTATTATGTGGGGTTGATTTTAATTGTTTTATATCACTAGTATATATAGTTTTAAATCTTAAAACAAGTCATTTACTCCTTATTTCCCCAAAACAAATCAAAGAGTTCCTCCTTTCAAATATTCCCTCTCTAGAAGTTCCCAAAGAAGAAGAAGAAGAAGAAGTGGGAGCTAGGGTTGAGGATTCAAGGCGTTTCTTCTACGAATTTCTTGGGGAATCACAAGCAAGGTATGGTGATCCTTCATCTAGAGGTAGCTTTCAACCCTAGAGTCCATTCAAAGTTAGTTTTCAAAGTTTTCAAGTTCTTCAAAACTTAGGGTTTTTACTCTAACTCATGGGTTCCTTCTTCAAACGTTTATGAATGACATATTATGATTGTATTAGTATTTAATTGATGATTTATGATGAAAATACTCTATGAACCCATGAATTCTCTCAATTTCTAAATTGTGCCTTTATGAAGTGGGTTTGTTGAATATGAAAGCATGTGAATAGAAATTGTCTAAATTGCCTTGGGTTATTTAATTGTATCATTATCAATGTATTAATTATAGTGAATTGTTGGTGTGTTGGTGATTTGAGATTCATGGCCTTGAAGGGCATGGTATGTGGAATTGAGTATTATCATGATATCTTGTTTATGAATGTTGATCTATTGAAGGTAATATGATCTTGTCTTGAATGTAATTGTGTTATTATTTAAAGGCTATTTCACAATTTGACACTTATGAATGTTGATGTTGGAATGTGAAGAGTTTCTATAATGTGAAGCTATATCCTAAAATGGAGGCTTAAGGCATCCTTTTTCTTGAATTGATGAATGCGACCTTGAATGCAATATCATGTCTTGAATTGGTAGGCTTATGCATCCTCTTCTTGTATATTAAATATATATCTTGACTTAATGAACATGAATCGGTAGACCAATGTTAGTAGCCCTTGCATGATGAGTTCTATGACCTATTATAATGATGTATCTACGATCAGTAGGATTATGGCACCCTTCCGTAGATGATGTTAATGAAATTTGGGATCGATAGGCTTATGGCACCCTTCCATGAATGTTGATGATAAACCTTGAATCAGTAGACCTAATATTGGTAGCCCTTTCATCTGTGAAATGATGAACCTTGTTTCGGTAGGCCTAATGTTGATGGCACCCTTCTTGGAAAGTCAATGAGCTATCCTTAATGTACCTTGAATCGGTAGACCTAATGGTGGTCACCCTTTCTTGTGTAATGTACTTGGGTCGGTAGACCTAATGTTGGTAGCCCTCTCAAGTACATTAATATTAATGAAAATGAAATACTCTATGGGAATGGAAGATAAGAATCGAGTGGATATGGTAATATGGAAACTCTCCCAATGTTAGGCTAGGGCTCCAATGAACATCTTCCTATCCCATAACTATGTGCCCACATAGGATATTAGCTAGTAGTTTCGACCTATGCTAAAATAATACCGATCCTACCTTAGGCAAGTAGACCATTTTTTTATGGTGTGGGGCCATATGACACCAAATTCCATGGTTTTCGCTCATGATCTATGTTGGCTAATGCCTCTTTCCATCATGTGAGATGTGCATTGTGGTTTCTTGAGAAGTTCTATGAAGTGTGGGTGATCGTATGGGATGCTATCCATGCATTGCACGAGTAGGCTTTGAGAAGGTCATATTGAGCTCTCTAATGTCTTAATGACTAATGAATGAAAGTGATCTTAATTAAGCTAATGAAGAATGTTGAATTAAATGTCTAATGTAATGATGCATGCTATACTTAGGTTGTATTATGAGTTATTTTCTCTTGTCATGACTTACGAAATGAATTTGTTCCTTATGCATGAGTATTGCTTGAAGTTAAGTATGAATTGGTAAGTTCATCTAAGGTGGCCTCAAAGTGGCACTTAGTAGGGATAGTAGTATGTGATGCTATACTTACATTGCACAAGTGTAGCTTAAGGTTACTTAAGCTGAATGTTTAAATGTGTTGATTATGACTTGTATGATTATTATACTTGTATTTTATGTCTCTTATACAAATGTACATGATATTTCTAAAAAGTGGCATAATGCATGGTTTCCAACCAAAATGTCCGTTTAAAAGCATGTTTTTGCATGGTCATTATACTTAGTACATTTTTGTGTGGTAATCCATATTTCTCTTATTTTACTACAAGTGTAGGTTCTGGCAAGTGAGTTGCTTTATCTCTAGTTGAATCTTGGATTGAGATTCCTGCAAGACTAAGTGGTATGTCCTCATAGATCGAGGACAAGTGTTTAGATGTTTCTTTTCTTTCATGTAAAAGACAATTGTTAGACTTTTGATTGTAAAGGGTCGTGTCTCTACTTTTGTTCAAGATAAAGGTTTTAGATGGCCATGTGAGATGATAGACTTCCACTGTTTCAAATGTTTTTATAAAGTTTTGGATTGTACGGATTTAAAGAAAAGTTTTAAATTCCGCACTATTTCTATGAATCGAATGTTATGAATGCTAAGAGGCTTGTACGAGACTCCTTCGGGGTCAAGTACGCCGTGATGCTATACCTACATTGCACAAGTGTAGCTTAAGGTTACTTAAGCTGAATGTTTAAATGTGATGATTATGACTTTTATGATTATTATACTTGTATTTTATGTCTCTTATACAAATGTACATGATATTTCTAAAAAGTGGCATAATGCATGGTTTCCAACCAAAATGTCCGTTTAAAAGCATGTTTTTGCATGGTCATCATACTTAGTACATTTTTGTGTGGTAACCCATATTTCTCTTATTTTACTACAAGTGTAGGTTCTGGCAAGTGAGTTGCTTTATCTCTAGTTGAATCTTGGATTGAGATTCCTCCAAGACTAAGTGGTATGTCCTCATAGATCGAGGACAAGTGTTTAGATGTTTCTTTTCTTTCATGTAAAAGACAATTGTTAGACTTTTGATTGTAAAGGGTCGTGTCTCTACTTTTGTTCAAGATAAAGGTTTTAGATGGCCATGTGAGATGATAGACTTCCACTGTTTCAAATGTTTTTATAAAGTTTTGGATTGTACGGATTTAAAGAAAAGTTTTAAATTCCGCACTATTTTTATGTATCGAATGTTATGAATGCTAAGAGGCTTGTACGAGACTCCTTCGGGGTCAAGTATGCCGTGATGCTATACTTACATTGCACAAGTGTAGCTTAAGGTTACTTAAGCTGAATGTTTAAATGTGATGATTATGACTTGTATGATTATTATACTTGTATTTTCTGTCTCTTATACAAATGTACATGATATTTCTAAAAAGTGGCATAATGCATGGTTTCCAGCCAAAATGTCCATTTAAAAGCATGGTTTTGCATGGTCATCATATTTAATACATTTTTGTGTGGTAACCCATATTTCTCTTATTTTACTACAAGTGTAGGTTCTGACAAGTTAGTTGCTTTATCTCTAGTTGAATCTTTGATTGAGATTCCTCCAAGACTAAGTCGTATGTCCTCATAGATCGAGGACAAGTGTTTAGATGTTTCTTTTCTTTCATGTAAAAGACAATTGTTAGACTTTTGATTGTAAAGGGTCGTGTCTCTACTTTTGTTCAAGATAATGTTTTTAGATGGCCATATGAGATGATAGACTTCCACTGTTTCAAATGTTTTTATAAAGTTTTGGATTGTATGGATTTAAAGAAAAGTTTTAAATTCCGCACTATTTCTATGTATCGAATGTTATGAATGCTAAGACGCTTGTACGAGACTCCTTCGGGGTCAAGTACGCCGTGTCACTTCCGGGGCATATGCTCGGGTCGTGACAAACTTGAGCAGCACCCATTAGTTGATAAGCGGTCAATTCTACCTTTTCCTTTGGAGTCACTCCCATAATAGTCAACACCTTGTCAACCTCATCAATGAACTCTTGAGGACCTTCCTCAAACTTAGAAGCATAGATTTCTCGAGGATTCATCCTAGTGAAGTTCCTCAATCTAAGTACCGTCGTACCCATATTTGGGTTCACGGGGTTCACAACTTCCCTATTGGCTTGGGCTATCACAGCTTGAGCTAACAGTAAAAAATCAGTCTTAGCCTCTGAATTAGTTACATTCTCGGCGACTGGGTCGACCGGAGCTTGAGGGGATTGGGGAGGAGCTTCTTGATCAACATTGTCTCCCTCATTCCCTCTAGTGAAAGCTCATTTAGTATCCATATCCTGAAGAACATAGAATAGGGATTAGGAGAGATACCCTATAGAGTTAAATTCTTATCGCACGACTTTAGAGTAATGAAAGAAGTGGAGTTTCCTAATCATCTTGTAGCCTCTCATTCATAAATGTGGTGTTCTTAACATTCATGAACAAGACTCTACTAGATATGGCTTATGATATATCCTAGGACTATTCTAAACCTTGTGCTCTGATTACCAAGTTTTTCACGACCCAGAGGAACACCCTAGATGTAACATGACGTATAGAACCACGAAGGACTCCATACAAGCCACTTAGCTCTCATAACATAAGAAATAGAACAATAAGAGTAAAAATAGTCTAAGTGCAAAACATTTTTATAAAATCAAAGCGGAAGTCTAATACATTTGTCTCATCATAGCCATCTAATACAGTAGAATAAAATTGGGCCTAGACAATACATCATGTTCAAAAGAGAAATACATGAAAGAAACTAGAAAATAAGAGTCCATCCTCGAAGCATGAGGACTCACCAAAGTCAGGGAATCAGTCAAATCACCAACTTATAGACACAAAATTGAACACCCTAAATATTGGACCCTACATTTGGGGAAAATGTAGGCAAGAGTATGCGTTAGTACAAAACCTTGTACCAACTATGAAAGCCATGCATAAAAAATTTGAAATCATGCTAAAAGGGACATTTCATTTCATGACATGCAATTGACCAAGTTAAACATCATATGAAAGAGTTATAAAACATAAGTCATAAATCATTGTCAATGCAAATTAACTTCTTCTTTAAATCCTTTAAATTAATATGTGATACTCCTTGAATAACCTTGGTTCATCATTACTTGTGTGGAAATAACTTTAACCGACAAGAGACCATGTGAGCTATAACATGATCCCCTGGTGTCTCCCATCCCGAAAAGGGTTGTTCTATTTGCCTAAGGTAGAACCTCAAACTTTTAGCTTAAGTGGATCCACTAGCTAATAAATCTATGTGGGCTCATAGTTATGGGATAATGAGATTGCTATTAGAAACCCGTACTCTACTACGTAAGGGCTCCCATCTCATGAGATTACTTTGGAAACCCGGACTCTACTACATGAGAGCTTCCATCTCATATTCAATATCCACTCGGTGCTAAGCATAAATTCCCACAGAATAGTCATTTCTTACTTGACTTCATTACTCATAAAAAGGTGCCCTTGGATAACCAATCCAAACTAAGTTCATTAGGATAGCTCCTTAGACCATGCGTGAGAAAACCTTTCACCATCCATGATCACTTTTAATCTTTGATTCAATTAGGTGAGAAAACCTTTTAACCTAAGAATCCTTACTATGTGATAAAACCTATCACATATTAATCTTATGTGTACATGAGAAAACCTTTCAATAACACATCATGATCATCATCATTGGTACTTTACTCTCAAAGAACCCTTAAAACATTTGTATAGATTTCATAAGAAAATGCATAAGTCCATAATTCAGCTCCTTGAGATCAAAACCCACTTTTAATCATCAACTCTTAGAAAACATGGGTTAGATATGTATTTCATCATAAATTTATATAAAACTATTAATACATGCTTAATTTCATAAAACTCTTCCTTGAAGATCAAAATCCCACAACATATAATTCATAACTTGAAAACATGGGAATTACATTGGGTTCATGGGGGTAATCATCATAAAAAATCATTGTAATTCATCAATTCATACATAGAAGATCATAATTCAATCATTTAAATCAACAATTTAGAGAACCCATGATAATTGAAGAAAACCCTACCTCAATTGGGGAATTCTAATCTTTGAAATTGAGGAATTTGGGAACTCCATGGATGAAAGAAATCAATGGATGAAAACTATCATACCTTGACTCCAAATGCTAGCCTTCAATGGAGGAATTGGACCCTTAGCTTTAAACCCTAAGTTAAATCTTCTTCCTCTTCAAGTTTCTAGAGAGAGAAATATTTTGGAGAGATAGATCTTTGATTTTCTTTTGGGTTTTGGAAATAATGACTTGAATGGGTGAGATAGCTTTAGTCTAATTATAATTGGAAAATACCATTTAACCATCAACTTACAGTGGTCTGCATCATGACCACGTGAGGTCCCACGAGTCGTGGTCCCTACCACGAGTCGTGGTCCCTACCATGAGTCGTGGTCCCTACCACGAGTCGTGGTCCCTACCACGAGTCGTGGTGCCCTCCGTGGTCCTTGGACCAGTAGCTAGGCATCCCCTCCCTTAATCCCTATAAATCTAAGGCATCACCAGGAAACCTCCCACGCCCGTGGTGGCCTTCACGAGCCGTCAAGTGGCTTGTGGGGAGGGTCCTCATTTTGGGCAGCTTGACATAGCCACTACCTCACCTCCAAGAGTGGAACCACGGTCTGTGGTGACCACCACTATCCGTCAAGACTCTCGTGTGGATGAGGCTGTTGTGGGTAGCCTTGGGGTAGCTCCTTCCTCACCATCGCGAGCCACACCATGAGCCTTGGTCCTCACCACGAGCCTTGGTGGTAGTCGTGGGAAGGTGGGCAGTGTTTATGGATGAGTGGTCTTCCCTAGCCCTCTTCCTTGACTCTTGCCCTCTTTCCTTTCTCTAGCCCTCACACCTAGCCCTAGTTTAGTCTACTAGATTCTGAGGTGTTATAATTTCATCAATTCATACATAAGCGATCATAATTCAATCATTAAAATCAACAATGAAAATAACCCATGATAATTGAAGAAAACCCTAACTAAATTGGGGAATTCAACCTTTAGAAATAGAGGAATTTGGGAACTCCATGAATGGAAGGAATCCATGGATGAAAACTATCATACCTTGAATGAAAATGCTATTCAATAATGGAAGAATTGAGAGTTGACTTGAAACCCTAGGTTGAATCCTTCTTCTTGTTCAAGTTTCTAGAGAGAGAAATATTTTGGAGAGAAGAATTGATCTTTTTTTGTGAGTTTGGAAGAATGAAGTGAATGGGCTAATTTGGGGGTTGAAAATACTTATATAGGGGTCTTAATAAGGGGTAAAACGACACAGTATAAGAACTAATTAATTAGGAAAAGACCCAACTGCCCCTAAAAATAAATGTCAACTGCCTACCAACGGACCCCAGTCGACGAACCGTGGTCTGACCTACGGCCTATCCTGGTGGACCGTCGTTGGTCATTAGAAAGTCACCTCTGAGGGTCTGGACCATGGACCCTCGACCACGGACCGTGGTCCCACCAACAGTCCATTGGTTTGGGCCGTGGTTCCAACTCTTTGAACCCTTAACTGGGTGCCTACCCACAAACCATACCTACGATCCGTGGTCCTATCCATTGGCCGTAGGTGGCCTTCGTGGCTTACACCTACAATTTTCCCAAAATTTCTTCAGTTCCCTTTTTTCGGATACGGGGTGTTAGAAGAACAGTGTTAGGGATTAAAAAAACCAATGTAGGAACTCTCAAAAACTCAGAACTATCACCTCCTTAACTGCAGAACTCCTCAACTCTCTTTTTAAAATCGCATTTATACTCTTCCAGATTTTCAGTTTCTGAGCCACTCGGAGAAGTAAGTCGAGCTTCACCGACCAAGTCAGCGACTCGTCGAGTGCTCCCTTCCATCGCCTTACTGGCTTGGATTTTCCACTCTTTCATTATGTGACTTTAGGCAATCAGAACTTCCTTCGCTGATCTAGTCGGCAGTTCGCTGATTCACCCTTTCCATCACCGAGTTGTCTTTGTCCAAGGGCTGGCCTACTGGAACTTTTCACGAGCTGAAGAGCCACTCGGTGAGTCGCCGAGTGGCTTTGGAGATAATCAGTCTTTCTTTTCTTCAGCATTTTCACTCCTTTTTGCCCGATAACGTTCTTGCCTTGCTCTTTTGCCTTAATTGTTGTAAAGTAGCATTTAAACATCAGTTTACAACATATAATAGGCATTGAGGACACTAAAACACTAGATATTAAGTCCTAAATTAGTCAAAATCGCCGACTCATCAGAGACCAAAAGGAGATTCTATGAACTGATGCTATGAGATTTGTAACACCGTCTATTATGAATATGTTATTTTATTCATATGACACTTGACATGTGTACTCCAAGTTAACCCCAACAAAAGTATTTAAAGTCGAGATAGTAAGGTTGTAATTGATCTTAAAGTTCAAACTTAAGTGCTACGTTAAAGTAAAAGGTATTAATATTTAGAGAATGGATTAAAATAGTAAGTTGCTTGCTTTGCTTAATTAAGCTACTAGATGCATCACCTAATTGAGCTATATGGATCTAGTTAAAGGTCCTAAGGTTAATCGATCAGATTTAGACCTATGTTAATAGACTTACTTAAGGCCCAAACTAAGTAAAAATAAATAAATAAATGGAAAAAAAACCCAACAGCTAAATCTACAAAGGCCGAATGTAGTTAAGCCCAATTAAGAAAAGGCAAGTAGGTGCATCACCTAGTTTGACCTTTTGAGCAGTTTGATGTACATAAGAAGGTGCATCACCTACTTGAGCAATTAATGGCTGAAAATGGAGATAAAAAGGGAGGTTCTAGAGGATTTTTTAATGGTCAAGAAGGCTCCATATAAATCCAATATAAGATGGTCCTTTCACTCATTTTAACACTTCAGAAAATAATATTTAACTCCAGTTCTCTATATTTTCTCTCAAGGCTTAATACAACAACCTTAAAATTCTTTCAAGAGTTCTTGAAGAAACCCTCATATCTGCAAACCAAGGTAAGATAAACACTTATGGATTTAGCTTAATTCTCCCATAGAAGACTAGGAAAACATGTTATTCATGCTAAAGTATAAGTACAAGGTAGAATGATTCCACAAGCTACTACTCATTTTTCTTAGTATTAAAAGATTTTTATCTTCTACTTTGATTTAAGTGTGAAGGGAAGTTGAAGTTCTAGAAGAGTTCAAGTTATAAAGAGAAGAGTTCAAGTTATAAAGAGAAGTTGCAGAAATTGAGGTAAGGTGACTGCTCCATTTTTTTCCTCCATATGTGTGAATTTGAGTAAGAAATTATTAGTGTGTTGTCATTAAAAACTCAAGGGATGGTAAGTTCAATATTTGGTTGCTAAGATAAAGAATATATGGGGTTATTTTATGTGCATTGTTGTTGGGGGCAACTTGAGTAATCTTGGGAAAATATATATAAGTTATGTACTAGACATAGAAAGAGGGTGTGGTGATACAGATTTGTTTAAGGGTTGTATGGGCTCATTGTCCGTCAAAGTTAGCTACTATTTTATGAGCACCACAATGTGGCAACTTCTAATTTTTATTTATCATGACTTATACTATATATGAACACGTAAAAGGGATGTTGAATCATGAAAGTATTATTGGTCAGAGAATATGGTATGCATGGCTAACCGATTCCATATTCCTTGACATGAAATCGTATATTTGCAATTAATATCAACATAGTGAATTTCCTAAACTCTATTACTAGTTAGGGAAACATAGTAGCAGATTACGATCTCCAATATAGCTGACACTAATTTCCCCTCTCCTTAGTGTGTCGAATTACTTCATTATATGTTCATTACTCTACATTTGTACAATTATCCTTCTATGTGCTAGTATAGAAATGATATTCACGACAACAAGCTTGGTGAATTTTTCTCTTAGTCAATTGAAGTTAATTGTGTCATTTAGGGTGTGTTTGGTATGAAGGAAAATGTTTTCCTAGAAAATGTTTTCCTGGAAAACAAGTAGACTTTTGATTTATTTTCTCATGTTTGGTTAGTGAGTAGAAAATATTTTTCGGAAAAGATTTTTAGTGTTTGATTTATGAATGAAAATTATTTTTGAGAAAATATCTCTTTTTTTTTACTAGAGAGTAGAAAATAATTTTTGAATTGAAATTGACGAGAGGGAGTTGCTCGGATGGTAAGCACCCCTCACTTCCAACCCGAAGGTTGCGAGTTCGAGTCACCAAGGGAGCAAAAGGGGTGGGAGCTCCTAGGGAGGATTAAAAAAATGAATTGAAATTGGAAATATTTTTTAAAAATAAACTTTTATTTTATTTTTGGGGGGGGGGTGGGTAAAAAAATAAAAAAATTGAAGTTGAAAATGTTTTCTAAAAATAAGCTTTAAATTTATTTGTTCAACAAAAAGTTTGATTTTTTCAACAAAAAAATTGTAATATGAAGTTGGAGGAATGTTTTGGAAAATGTTTTTCTTAAGTTTTGAAGGAAAGTCATTTTCCTTGAATTTGAGGAAAATGAGTCGATTTGTAAAGTATTTTCCTAAACAGTTTACCCAACCAAATATGAGAAAATTGGAAAATATTTTCCTTCATACCAAACACACCCTTAAGCTCATAAGTAATACATTGATGTTACATAAGTCCTTATCTCATTGTTACTGCCTTAAAGGTATTATTCTCATGTCTTCTACTACTGGTCCATAGTTCCAAATCTCAAAAATGATTATGACCACCAAAACAACGATCTTAAAGATTAAAAAAACTAAGTGAAGCAACCGGTGTATTTATGGGTAGCAACCCAGGGAAAAATTCCTAGCTTGGGTTGATCCCAATTGGTATACAAGGGTGGCAGCTCAGGGGTGAAAGCCTAGCATGGGCCGATCCCAAGTTATGTAATTATGAGGACAACATCTCAGGAGTTAAAATTCCTAGCATGGGTCATCCTCTTCTACCACTCATCAGTTGGTCATTTGTATCGCATGCCTTACAAAGATTATAACGCAGAAAAAGGTAAAGAAAAGAATGTAACATGCATGATCCTACAAGAGTAAGCAAATGTGGTCTTCTATTTTGATCTTTGCACATAGATATTGATACTTGATTTCATTTGAGCCCTTGTTTTACATATGCTATTGTCTTACATATTCAGTACATTTTTCGTACTAATGTCCCTCGCGGGGGTGCTTCATTACATGCTATAGGCACATGTACTCCAGCTAGTAGACCATTTAGAAGGATCAAGGTAGACAACTACTATTGATGAAGCTCCAGGTTTATTCGCGGCTTAACAAGTCTTTGGCATCTATTTTGTTACGGTAAGATAGTTAAGGGTATAAGGTGAGGCCTTGTCCCATTCTAAACTAAGGTTTTGTATCTTTTAGAAGCTTTGTAGACTAATGTATATAGTTTAGTTGTGTATTGTCTATTTACAGTTGTGGCCTCAACAGCCAAGCCTTGTATATAAGTTTTGGGTTTACTTATGTTGATTCTTATAGCTACATCCTATATACATTTGTCATAATTTTATAATTTCCATAGTTATATGTATAGTAAGCATATGTTATATGTTGGTTTTTTTAGGCCTTTAGGGCATCGGGTGCTTGTCCGTCTTAACGGGAATTGAGGCATGATAGGATGGAAAGATAAGTAGTTTCATTGAAGATGCCCTAGCCTATCCATGAGAGTTCAACACTATAGAGAAATACAACTACTCTTATGTGACATCAATTTCATATTCCGCACCCCTATATTACTTATTACTTCTTTGAATTTTTGAAATTTTATTTTAATTGTTACTCTTGATATAAAAAGTCATTTTCGTAAATTTGCTGGAATTATTCACCCATTATTTTTACCACTACAAATAAATTGATTTACATTTTAAATTACTTGATAGAATTCCTTTCACTATATCACTCTCTATGGGATTCGACCCAGAATCTTTGTTGAGTATTTTTTATTAACAACGACCTCTTACTTTTTGGATTTCTTTTAGAGAGTATTTTGAGCGTTATCACCAGGCTCATTGCATTTTTGTGTACTTTAGCTCAAACAGGTCCATGTGGTGTAGGTCCACTTTTTCCAAGACTACATACAATAGAAGTTTTGATGGTTTTGTTGTGTCTGGAATATCGTCTTTTGGAGGGGTAGCATAGTTTGGTTGCACCCATGGGTCCAGGATAAATCTGGAGCACCCAATTGAATATCAGACTCTTTAGTAGTAGCACATGTACACGACTGTTATTGGTGACACTCCAGATTGATTCAAGGCTTACCAAGTCTTTGTCACCTGTTTTGTTACTGTATGATCGTTAATAGTAAGAGAGCCTTGTCCCATCCTAAACTAAGGTTTTCAAATTTTTAGAGGCTTTGTAGACTAATATATATAGTTTATTGTGTCTTGTATCTTTATAGTTGTGGACTCAACGGTCAAGCCTTGTATATAAGTTTTGGGTTTACATATGTTGATTCTTATCTCTACATCTTATATGAGCTTGACACAACTTTAAAATTGTCATATTTATATGCATAGTAAGCACACGTACTATCAGAGCACGTCATCTTTGAGAATGTACAAAGTTGTGATTGTGTACAGTCTTGCTTATGGATGTGTTGTGCACCACATTTATTAATATGAGGTTACGAGACATGTAGGAGTTGTCTCTTTTCTTTCATTTCTTAGATCATACGATAGTAACATTATTGTCGGTGGATTATATCTAAGTTCTAAATTATTATTTTTATTGAAAAGATACCGGTTAAGAGAAGGAGTAAAAGTACATGTAAGCAAGTAGATGTGGCTACTCAAAAAGGGACCAGCCAACCACCACCTTGTCAAGCTGATTAATGTGAGGCTTAAGGTGAGTCTCTATCACATACTTCCACGACTTCTCAATCTCCAGAAGATCTAAGAAGCAAAACATCACTGATAGAACCCCCTATTCATGCTAGAGAGCATGATTTGAAAAACACAGTACAATTATTGACTCGTATAGTTGTTGGCCACGACCAAGGCCAAGAAGGTCCATTTGAAGGCACTAGTTATATAGATAGGACAGCTAGAATGCAGATACATGGTTTTCTTAATTTTCACCATCCATCGTTCACAAGATGAGATCCTAATAAAGATACACAAGACTTTATAGATCAGATCCAACGCACTTTGGATGTTATGCATGTAAGTGGTAAAGAAGCACTTGAGATAGCAAGATATAGATTAAAGGGTGTGGCTATATTGTGGTACAAGCTTGGAAGCAATCCAGGGGGACAAATGCACCTTCAACTATTTGGAAAGAGTTCAAAAAGGATTTCCTTGACCATTATCTTCCATTGGAGATCCGAGAGGCCCGTGCAGATCAATTCTTAAATCTCCACAAAGGGAATATAAGCTTCAGAGTACAGTTTGAAATTTAATTCATTGGCCAGCTATGCTCCTAATATAGTAGCTATTATGGAGGAGAGAGTTCATCGATCCGTGGATAGATTATATTCTTATTTGGTTAGAGATATAACTATTTCTTCGTTAAATAAAGACATCAATATAGAAAGGATGCAAGATTTTGCGTAAAAGTTGGAGGATCAAAGGAAAATGAGGACACAAGATTCAGAAACAGGGCCTTCCAAGAAGGCTAGATCCATAAGGCAGTTTACGCCATCCCAAGGTGAGTTTAGGCCTCGATTCTTTAACAGGCCGCCTAGGCCATCATCTTCCTACTCTACAGCTAGTTCTCCACTCTAGTGTCAAGGTTTTATGGGCAATCAATTTTGACAAAGAAGTTCAAGCCAAGGTTCACAAATAGCAGGTCATTAAGAGAAGAGAAGTACGAGCCAATCAAGACCTCCTCGACAGCCTTGTGAAGAATTTGGAAGAAATCATCCACGTGAATGTAGGTTTGGGAGAGATGTTTGTTTTTGGTTTTGTACACCGCGACATATGATGAGAAATTTCCCCCATTGGGGCATTAGTGGTGTAGTACATCCTACTAGATCAGTTTTTAATTCGGCATCATCAATACCTTCTTTTGGTAGGGGACTACAGATGCCTATAGGTCGTGGTAGAAGATCTAGAGGAGCAACTAGTTCTAGTGAAGTTCAGGATAACAAATATGCTCTAAGGGATCGACGTAATTTGGAAGCTTCACTGGATGTGGTTACAAGTAGATTGTCCATCTTTTCACATATTTTATATGCATTAATAGATTCGGTGTCTACATTATCATATGTCACTCCATTTATTGCTGGGAAGTTAAAATCACAAAAATTATTGGTTAAACCATTTGAAGTGCCTATGCTGATTGGTGAGTCTATTATAGCTAGAATGTTTTATCAGAATTTCATTGTAAATGTTTGTGATCGAGATACATTGGTTGACCTTGTTGAGCTAGTAATGGTAGATTTTGATGTTACAAAGGGTATTGATTGGTTAGCTTCTTGTTATACCATGGTAGATTGCCGAACTAAGATATTAATTTTCATTTTCTAAAAAAGGTAGTCCTCAAATGGAAATGTAATATTGGGGTGCCCAGAGGTAAGTTTATTTCTTATCTTAAGGAAAAGAAGACGATATCCAAAGGATACATATGTCATCTGGTGAGAGTGAAAAATATAGATGCAGAGCTACCAACTCTTCAATCCATTCAGATGGTTAGTGAATTTCCCAATGTATTTCTTGAAGATATTGTGGGTTTGCCTCCTAAACGAGAAGTAGAGTATGGTATTGATGATATTCCAGATACTCCATCCCTCCATGTAGAATGGCCTCGATTAATTATGGGAGTTGAAGGAGCAATTAAAAGACTTGTTAGAAAAATGATGCATAAGGCCTGGTATGTTCCTATTGGGAGCACCGGTTTTATTTGGATGCAAGAAAGATGGCTCGTTGAGAATGTGCATTGACTACCGATAGTTGAATAACGTAACGATTAAGAAAAAATATCACTTTCCTAGAATTGATGATTTTTTTTATCAATTACAAGGTGCTAAGTGTTTTTGAAAGATCGACTTGAGGTCGGGTTATCACCAAGTGAGGGTCAAAGTTCAATATATACCTAAGACAACTTTCCAAATACGGTATGGCCATTTTGAATTTTTAGTCATGTCATTCGGGCTAACAAATGCACCAACAACTTTTATGGATTTAATGAATAGGGTGTTCAAGCCATTTCTAGATGTGTTTGTGATAGTATTCATAAATGACATTTTGATGTATTCAAGATCGGAAGACGACCATGCTAATAACTTGCGGCAGATGTTATGAATTCTTCATTATATAATTTGTATGCAAAGTTCTCTAAATGTCAGTTTTGGTTGAAATCTGTGGAATTCTTAGGTCATAATGTATCTGATGAAGGAATAAAGATTGATGCTCAAAAGATAGAAGCTGTTAAGAATTGGCCAAGGCCAATGCCTACTGAGTCCTGTTTGTTGGTACTCATTCTACTTTTCTGCACCATACAAATCATAGTATGAGTGGTCGTCCTTGATTTGGATCTCGTGTGGAGCAGCTTTTGGGTTAAGAGATTCGGGTGAGCTCTTGATGTTTTGAGTTACTGATATCCATCTGTCTTGGCTAGGACTGGTTTTTATTTAGTTTTTGGAGACAGTTCTCTACTTATTTGTATTTTGAAAGCCTTTCTAGTCCTTTTTTTTACTAGATGCTTGATTAACAATTGATGTAAGCTCTTGGGCTTGTCTTGTTATGTATTTATCTGTTCATTTCTTGGTCTTTTTTTTCTTCTATTTTGATTCGTTCACCTTATGTTTTCTTCCGCATGTGTAACGACCGTTTTCCATCGAAATAGAAAAGCAAACGGGAAATTTTTTTGGGCCAAAATACTTTTTGGTAGTATCTTGAAATTTCCCAACCTAGTCTAGATTTGGACAAAATCGGAGTTAGTGAGGCCTAGGGAAATCTGGTAACAAATGGGAGATCAAATTATGAATTTTATTACATGAGTACATAGCTAAGACGTTAAGGAACCCGTACGACTTTACGGAATTGAATTCGGAAGAGCAGAACTCCTGAAATTGATCTTAGCGTGACAGGGTAGCTTCTGAGTGTCATGGGATGAAGGTGTGTTTTGAAATGGGGGTTTGAGAATTCTTAAAATTTCTCACTGTTTTCGTTCTAGCCCCTAAGGCGGGATTTTTCCGCCAGTGTAGGGCCGCTATAGCAGGGTGAGGACCGTTGTGGCGGGATAGACGCGACTTAAGTAGGAAAAAAATCCCAAAACAATTTTATTCTGCATTTTTTGACTTTGAGAACTAAGGGACGGCCCCATGTATTTTTTGACATTTTTTCACCATTCTTGGGGCTAAAGGTAAGGTTTTCACTCCCCGAATCCATTTTTTCAATCCGTAGAACTTAGTTTCTTGGGTGATTATTGTTGGGGAAGGGTTTTGGAACTTCTTGGATAGTGGGAAAAGCCCTAATTTGGATATTGAGATCATGGGTTTGATCTAGGGTTGATAGTGTTGGTTTTAATCTGGGTAATTAGACGTCATTTATTTATTTCCATGTTATATTGATTGTTTGTAGACCAAGAACAAGCGAAACGAATCTAGAATGGGAAGAATCAAGTTTCTTAGGGGATTCAAGCTTTGTTCGAGGTAGGTGATGGTTGTGATTTCATGTTGGTGTGATATGTATTGTAATAATTTCATTATGATGCATGTATGTATGTGAATGTTGCATTATTGATCACACTAATCGTAAATTAGGATGATTGAATATTTGTATGCCATGAAGTATTACTTGATTGTATGATTATGAGAATATACATTGTGATTGTAATTGTGGTTTGTTGAATGGATCGGGTGTTACGTTCTGACACACTAACTGGGATCGGTTGCCACGTACCGGTAAAAACATTGGAATGGGTGTCACGATCCAACACACTAACTTGGAACGGGTACCACGTACCGGTACATTAACTGTTTGGGTGTGGGATCCATGAGAGGACCATTGACTTGACATAACTGTATATCTTGAGAATTGTGAAATTGTACGTTGTTCGTAAGTGATAAATGATATTGTATATGTTCGGTGTATGCATGTTTATTATGTTGTAATGACTTATATATGTTTCGCCTATTGGGATAGCCGTGTGATCCTACCAGTACACTGTGTTTGTGAACTAATACTGCCCTTGCTCTTTCTTTGTTAAGTACAGGGCATTTTCAGGCGGCTATTGACAGACCTCGCTTAGAAGATCAGTGATCAATCGTATTCAAGGGTGAGCCAGTTCTTCCGGGCTGCCATGAGTTCTCTTTTAATTTATGTCCACATCTTCGGACTTAGACTAGTACTTTAGATTTTCTTATGTTTAATTGGGTTGTACCAATTTCCTTAGACGTTAGATCTTTGTTAGAGTTTTGGTACATTCACTTTAAGGTTCTAGGTATTATTTCCGCAGTTGTTTGATTAGACTTTGGAGTTTATGGGAACTCTATTTTTCCTTTAGCATTTAAACCTGCTTCTGTATCTTTAAATGCCTTAGTTTTTGGTTTAGTTGTTTAGTTTGGGTTGTAGTAATGGTTCTCCCACTGGAGGGTCAGTGTTGGTGCCAATCACGATGGTTTGGGTCGTGACAAAGTTGGTATCAAAGCCCTAGGTTCATTGATCTCGATGTACCAAAATGAGTCTAGTAGAGTCCTGCAGAACATTAAAGAGACGTCTGTACTTTTCTTCGAGAGGTTATAGGACTTTAGGAAATCTTTCTATTTTCTCTTGTCTCCTTTCGTGCTATAACTTGATTCCAATTGGTATCTGGCGATTCGAATTGGTATCTAATCTCCTTCACTCTTCTGTCCGCAGATGGTTAACACTAGGTTCAATAGCGTCAGACCCGTAGCTCCCGTCAACACACCATCTGAGGAATCCACAGTAAGAGGTCTCGATCGAGGCAAGGGTAGAGGAAAAGCAAGGGGCAGAGGCCGAGGAAAAGTAGCACATACTAAGAATGGAGCTCTGGTTGGGGATGCTCCCAGAAATGAGAATCCTCATGCGCATCATGAAGAGATAGAGGAGAATGTTGAGGTTGAGGGTGAGGAGAATGTTGGACAAGAGGAAGAGGTGCAGGCTGAGACTACAGGTATTCCTCCCTTAGACTCAGTGTTAGCTCAACAGATTATGTCGTTCCTGAAAGGATTAATTGGTCCTGGAGTGCTTCCATCTATTCAAGCAACTCAAGCTCTCGTCAATACCCCTATTGCTACCACTGTCCCCAAGCTGGGTGGAACTGTAGGTAATGATGCTTTCTTCCGTCCTTTGTTAGGTCCTGTTATGACTGGTAATGAGCATGAGATGTTGACTAAGTTCTTGAAGTTGAAACCTCCGGTGTTCCATGGTTCTGAGAGTGAGAAAGCCTATGAGTTCATCCTAGATTGTTATGAGAGGCTTCATAAGTTGAGAATTGTCCATAAGCATGAAGTAGAGTTTGTGACTTTTCAACTTCAAGGCGAGGCTAAGCAGTGGTGGAGAGCTTCTGTGGAATGCATATCTTCAACTTTAGCCCCACTTACTTGGACCCAGTTTCATGCTCTATTTTTGGAGAAATATGTGCCCTGGACCTTGAGGGATCGTAAGAAGGATGAGTTTATGGCTTTGGAGCAATGTGGTATGTATGTGGCTGCTTATGAGCCTAATTTCCATGCTTTGTCTAGATATGCCACGCAATTGGTGACTACTAAGGAAGAGAGGATCTGCCTATTTGTGAAGGGACTAAATTCTGAGTTGCATGTATTGTCTGTTCATATGACCTCTGCAGGAAAAAGCTTCAATGAGGTAACTAATTTTGTGAAGAAAGTGGAGGGGTGAGGCGAGATGGTCAGGCTAAGGCATTGGCTTAGAGAGCCAAGAATTTAGGTAACTTTCAGGGTTCTTACTTCAGAGGTTCAGGGAGGCCGACGCTTGCAGCCCGGCCAATTTAGTCTGCTATGCCCACTTCTACAGGTAATTACTTGGGAACTCCACCTCAGAATTTGATTCAAGATGGCCAGGGAGCCGCACCTCCGGCGGGTAGCAGACCATCTTTTGATCGTACTTGTTATAACTGTGGAGAGCCTGGGCACATGAGAAGAGATTGTCCCCACTTGCGCATGTTGGATTCTGCACAACCATAGTCTAGAGCAGTGGTACCCGCAGGAAATGGTAATAATGGTCGAGGGCATCCACAAGGTGGGTGAGGAGGAAATCAGTGAGGTCGTGGAGGTTGGGGAAATGGTAATGCAGATAGAGGTACAGTTTATCCAGGCAGGGAAGTTGCCCGTCAAGATGGCAGGACTCAGTATTACGCCTTTTTGGAAAGACCTAGGCGGAGGCGTCAGACGCAGTAATCACAGGTACTATTCTTCTCTGTGACCGGATGGATTATGTGTTATTTGATTCGGTATCTACTTATTCTTATGTGTCCGTGCGATTTACCTCAGAATTTGCTATGATTTGTGATATAATTGATGCCTCCATCCATGTGTCTACCCGAGTTAGAGAGTTTGTCATAGTCGTTGTCTATCGTGCTTGTCCTATTTTATTTATGGATTTTCAGACTTGGGCTGATTTGGTGATTTTTTATATGACTTACTTTGATATAATCTTAGGCATCACTTGGTTGTCCCCCTATTATGTTTTGTTAAATTGTAATACAAAATATGACTCTAGAGATCCCCGGTAGGGAAAAATTAGAGTGGGAAGGGGTGTACAAGCCTAAGCTAGCTAAGATCATATCCTTCATTTGGGCTAGGAAACTGGTAGGGCAGGGTTGTTTGGCTTATTTGGCTCATATTCAGGATGTGGAGGTTGAGTCTCCTTTTATTGAGTATATTCCTGTGGTGTCAGAATTTAGAGAAGTGTTTCCTACTGATTTTCCTGGTATGCCTCCGGACAGAGATATAGATTTTTGCATTGATTTAGAGCCTGGTACCCGCCCCATTTCTATCCATCCATATCGCATGGCTCCGGCAGAATTAAGAGAGCTTAAGGCTCAAATCCAAAAACTTCTTTATAAAGGATTCATTCATCCTAGTGCTTCCCCGAGGGGTGCTCCTGTATTGTTTGTTAAGAAAAAGATGGTAGTATGAGGATGTGTATAGATTACCATCAATTGAATAGGGTCACCATTCGGAACAAGTACCCATTGCCTAGGATAGATGATCTTTTTGACCAATTGCAAGGTGCATCAGTTTTCTCTAAGATTGATCTAAGGTTTGGTTACCATCAGTTAAAAATTAGGCCTGAGGATGTACCCATGACGACGTTTAGAACCCTCTATGGACACTATGAATTTTTAGTTATGTCGTTTGGGTTGACAATTGTGCCTGCAACTTTCATGAGTTTGATGAATGGTGTGTTCAATCCCTTTCTTGATTCGTTTGTTATAGTATTTATTGATGATATTTTGGTGTATTTGAAAAGTGAGGAAAAGTATGTCGACCATCTTCGTATTGTTCTGGGTGTCCTTGGGAAACAAAGGTTATATGCAAAATTTTCTAAGTGTAAATTTTGGTTGACTTCGGTTGCCTTTTTGGGGCATGTAGTTTCAAAAGATGGGGTAATGGTAGATCCCCAAAAGATTGAAGTGGTTAAGGATTGGGTTGGGCCTATCTCTATGACTGAAGTTAGAAGTTTTGTGGGGCTCGCTAGCTACTATCGTCGATTTGTGAAGAACTTTGCTTCTATTGCCATGCATTTGACAAATTTGACCAAAGAGGAGATACCTTTTGAATCGACTGAAAAATGCAAGGAGAGTTTTTAAAAGCTCAAGACTCTCTTGACCATAGCACCTAACCTAGCACAACCGATTGAAGGTAAAGATTTTATAGTTTATTGTGATGCTTCACATTCGGGTTTGGGTGTTGTGTTAATGCAAGATAAGAATGTTATAGCTTATGCATCGCGACAGTTGAAGGTGTATGAGAGGAATTATCCAACACATTGATTTAGAGTTGGCAGCGGTAGTGTTTGCTCTTAAGATCTGGCGTCATTATCTTTATGGTGTTAAGTGTGAGGTATTTACTGATCATCGCAGTCTACACCATGTATTCACCCAAAAGGATCTGAATTTGAGACAACAAAAGTGGATGGAGTTACTCAAGGATTATGATGTGACCATCCAATATCATCCGAGTAAGGCTAATATTGTGGCGGACGCACTAAGTCAAAAGGCGGTGAGTATGGGTAGTTTAGCTTGCTTGAGTATAACTAAGCGACCTTTGGCTAAGGAAATGCAAAGCTTGGAATCTAAGTTCATGCAGTTGGGCATCTTAGAGAAAGGTAGGGTGCTAGCTAGCATTGAAGTAAGGGCCACGTTCATTGAGGAGATCAAGGCCAAACAGTTTGAGGATAAAAATTTGAATGAGCTTAGAAAGAAGACCGTGAATAGTAAGGCACAAGAGACCACTCTTGATGTGGAAGGTGTGCTCAGTTTTAAAGGAAGGTTTGTGTTCCTAGAGTGGGTAACTTGATTCTGGAATTGTTGACAGAATCCCATGGTTCACGATATTTCTTTCATCCGAGTGTGACTAAGATATATCGAGATTTGAAGCAAAATTATTGGTGGCCTGGCATGAAGAAAGGTATAGCGGAGTTTGTGGCTAAGTATCAAAATTGCCAACAAGTATGAACATCAAAGGCCTGCAGGTTTGCTTCAGAGAATACCAATTCTGGAATGAATGTGGGAAAGGATAGTTATGGATTTTGTGGTTGGTCTTCCCAAGACTTTGGGGAAGTTTGATTCTATTTGGGTAGTGGTTGACCGATTGACTAAGTCAGCCCATTTTATTCTGGTCAGAATAGATTATAATGCTCCACAATTGGCAAAGGTTTATGTAAAGGATATAGTAAGGCTACACGGGGTGCCCCTTTCTATCATCTCAGACCGCGGTACACAGTTCACCTCCAAGTTTTGGAGGAAATTACATGAAGAATTGGGCACACTACTCACTTTTAGTACAACTTTCCATCCATAGACAGACGGACAGTCAGATAGGACTATTCAAGTGTTAAGAGGACATGTTGAGGGCATGTGTGATTGATTTTTGAGGGCATTGGGATAAGTTCCTACTGTTGTGTGAGTTCTCCTAATAATAGTTATCACTCCAACATCGATATGGCACCATTTGAGGCACTCTATGGGAGGGGATGTAGATCACCCATAGGATGGTTTGAGGCTGGAGATGTGAAACCTTTGGCGGTTGATTTAGTGAAGGATGCTCAAGATAAAGTGAGAAGTATTCAAGCTAAGCTTTTAGCAGCCCAAAATAGATAGAAGAAGTATGCAAACCATAAGGTAAGAGACATCGCCTTTCATATTGGGGAGAAAGTTCTTCTTAAGGTATCACCTATGAAAGGGGTAATGAGATTTGGCAAGAAGGGCAAGCTAAGTCCGCAATACATTGGTCCCTTTGAGGTTCTTGAATGTGTAGGGCCAGTGGCTTATAGATTGGCTTTACCTCCTAACCTATCGGAAGTTCATCCGTTATTTCATGTGTACATATTGAAGAGATATCATGGTGACAGATATTACATCATAAAATGGGACTCAATGGTTCTAGACAAAGACCTTCAGTATGAGGAGGAATCGATTACAATTCTTGCTCGTGATGTCCGGAAGATGAGGACCAAAGAGATCAAGTCTGTGACAATTCAATGGAAACATCGTTCGGTTGAGGAAGCTACTTGGGAAACCGAGAAAGACATGTGAGAAAAGTATGCCCAGTTATTCGTCGATTCAGGTATTACTCCACTCTTGCTTTAGCTTATTTTTCCTAGTTTGTCACTCAGGGACGAGTGATGGATAAATTGGTATCTATTGTAACGACCGGTTTTCGTCGTTATAGAAAAGTCAACGGGGAAAAAATTTGGGCTGAAATTCTTTTTGGTAGTATCTTGAAATTTCCCAACCAAGTCCATATTTGGACGAAATCGGAGTCAGCAAAGCCTAGGGAAATCTGGTAATAAATGGGAGATCTAATTATGAATTTTATTACATGAGTACATAGCTAAGACGTTAAGGAACCTGTACGACTTTACATAATTGAATTCGGGCGAGTAGAACTCCCGAAATTAATCTTAGCTTGAGAGGATAACTTCTGAGTGTAATGGGATAAAGGTGTGTTGTGAAATGGGGGATTGGGAATTCTTAAAATTGCTCACTGTTTCCGTGCAAACTGCTAAGGTGGGATTTTACCTCCAGGGCGGCGCCACTGTAGCGGGGTGAGGACTGTTGTGGCGGGACAGACGTGACTTAAGTCGGAAATAAACCCCGAAAATATTTTATTCTGCACTTTTCAACTTCGAGAGCTAAGGAACGGCCCTAGGTGTTTTCTTGACAGTTTTCGACCATTCTTGAGGCTAAAGGTAAGGTTTTCACTCCCTGAATCCATTTTTTCGATCCGTAGAATGTAGTTTCTTAGGTGATTATTGTTGGGGAAGGGTTTTGTAACTGTTTGGATGGTGGGAAAAGCCCTAATTTGAATATTGGGATCATGAGTTTGATCTAGGGTTGATAGTGTTGGTTTAAATCCGGGTAATTAGACATCGTTTATTAATTTCCGTGTCATATTGATTGTTTGTAGACCAAGAACAAGGGGAACGAATCTGGAAAGGGAAGAATCAAGCTTAAGGGATTCAAGCTTTGTTCGAGGTAGGTGATGGTTGTGATTTCATGTTGGTGTGATATGTATTTGTAATTACTTCATTATGATGCATGTATTTATGTGAATGTTGCATTATTGATCATACTAATCGTAAATGAGGATGATTGAATAATTGTATGCATGAATCATGACTTGATTGTATGATTATGAGAATATACATTGTGATTGTGATTGTGGCTTGTTGAATGGATCGGGTGTTACATTCCGACACACTAACTGAGATCGGTTGCCACGTACAGGCAAAAATATTGGAACGGGTGTCACGATCCAACACACTAACTTGGAACGGGTACCACGTACCGGTACATTAACTGTTTGGGTTTTGGGATCCATGAGAGAACCATTGACTTGACATAACTGTATATCTTGAGAATTGTGAAATTGTACGTTGTTCATAAGTGATAAATGATATTATATATGTTCGGTGTATGCATGTTTATTATGTTGTAATGACTTATATATGTTTCGCCTATTGGGATAGCCGTGTGATCCTACCAGTACATTGTGGTTGTGAACTAATACTCCCTTGCTCTTTCTTTGTTGAGTACAGGGCATTTTCAGGCGGCTATTGACAAACCTCGCTTAGAAGATCAGTGATCAATCGAATTCAAGGGTGAGTCAGTTCTTCCGGCTAGTACTTTAGATTTTCTTATGTTTAATTGGGTTGTACCCATTTCCTTAGACGTTAGATCCTTGTTAGAGTTTTGGTACATTCACTTTAAGGTTCTAGGTATTATTTCCGCAGTTGTTTGATTAAACTTTGGAGTTTATGGGAACTCTATTTTTCCTTTAGCATTTAAACCTGTTTCTGTATCTTTAAATGCCTTAGTTTTTGGTTTAGTTGTTTAGTTTGGGTTGTAGTAATGGTTCTCCCACCGGAGGGTCAACGTGAGTGCCAATCACTATGGTCTGGATCGTGACAGCATGATATCCCGTTACTCCTAGTTTTGGGCTATGAGTTTGACTTACTTCTGGTGCGATGTGATAGGTAGCATTATGTCTTGAGAAATCGGATTGTGACAGTCCCTACCCAAATAATAATCTTGAGAAAATGAATAGAAGATAAATAGAGAGGAACAAACCCGGAAGAGAACTTCAATTAAAAGTAAAGAGATTTTTTTTTTATAATAGTACTTTTTCTTTTAACGCTTAAAGTAAATGACTCATCTGAGCCAACATTTATTATATGATCCTATCTCGCTATCCTTCATTTTTTTTCCTCGCAACCTTTAATAAGTCATTGATCCACAACTTCCTCTATATTCCTTTCCTCGCGTCTACAATTTGCTAAAATTTCTCCCCTATCCAAATATGATTCATTTACGTATAACAATATAGTGGATACCAAGTAAGGTAACAAACAAAATTCGTTTAAAAATTAGATTTCTTTTTAGAAAATTGATCACCGAATGGATTTGTCGTTTTTTTTTTATTTGATCTCTTCTAATTCGAATTTGTAGTGTCATCGTGTTTTTCAAATGGTTTTGGAACTTCCTCTTTTCTATTTATCTTTTATATTTATCGGAATCCATGATGGAATTCTTTCAGAAAGTCAAATCTGTTAGGGTAAAGATCTACCATGCAAAATACATTAAAAGATTAAGTTATTTGTAGGACATATTGATTGTTTAATCAATTTGACCTTGCTTTTCTTTTCTGATTCAGAATTTTAGTGTAACGTGTATCAACCCCTGTTCTTGAAATTTCATCGTTTGTATTTAGTAGTTATAGAATTGAAGGATGGAATTATTATATAAAGCGAAATATGTGAGGCTAAGAAGCCACCATGGGAAATTCTTGCATGCTAACTCAGATGAAAAAACGGTATTCCAACATCGTGATGGAAGTTGTAAGAGTGCAAAATGGGGAATTGAATTTGGTGAAGGAATGGATAATGTTGTACGTTTGAAAAGTTGGTATGGTAAATACCTGATGGCAACAAATGAACAGTTTCTTCTTGGAGTAACGGGTCTTAAAGTTGTTCAAAATTTGCCCATTAAATTGGATTCATCAATTGAATGGGAACCTATTAAAGTTTCATCATTAGTGAAATTCAAAACAAGCTATGGGAAATATCTACGGGCAAATGGTGGATTACCTCCTTTTAGAAATTAAATTACTCACGATGTACCTTTTAGACATCAAGATTGGATCTTATGGGAAGTTGATGTTATATTGAATTATTGCCTCAACCAGAATCAATAATACATATTGATATAAAACCTCCCAATAATATTTCACAACAACCACAATCATTACATGTTCATTTAGAACCACCCAAAAGTATTTCACAGCAAACTGGATCGTTAGATCATGATACTTCGAATTCCTCTTTTCGTTTCACATTTTCGAGATCTTCCAATTTTGAGGTTAGTTTTTTCTATATAGTCTAACGCAAAAATAAAGTAAATTGTATGTGCTAAATAACGTTGAGGTTAGGTTTTAAGCATTATAAACAATGCATCTGAAAAATAGAATAACAACATGCATGTTGTATGTATGTATAAATAATAATACTTGAACAAAATCCAGCATTAGCAAAAGTGTTTGGCAAACATTTATTTTTACTTGCATAAAACTAAGTTGTTTCGTTGTTTCTTAATTGTGTAAATAATACTACATGCATAAAACACATGTTAATATTTGAATTACAATTGATATATTCTTAACCAAACTATTTAATTAATGTGTAGTCAAGATTTGATGGTACGAAGTCGAAATCGGAAGGTCGATTAGTTTATTACTATGTGGCAGACGAGAAGGGATATGTGAATGACACATTGGAAGAGCTTTCATTTCGGTTCAAAAAGCAAGGGTTAAAGGAATTGACACAAAAATTGGAGGAAGAAACAGGGCTCTATAATGTTACCTTGGTGTTTACGCAACAAATTAAATGGCAAACTATATCCTCTTCAATTAGAATTACCTCCCAACAATGCAACTATGCATCTCATTGTACTGCCCGCATCATCTAAAAGTTAGTCCTCCCTTACCATCTCACATACTATCTATGTTTAGGTTTTTATATTGTTAGTGTAATTTAATCTTCAAAAAAAGAATGACCTACTTTTTTTTTTAGTATGGTTCAAAAAGAATGACCCTTTCGGGTTTTTTTGGCAACACATATGTCTGCTTCCACATTACATGTTTAAGGCTACAAGATTAAGAGTAATTAGGATTAATAACCTACTAAATAAACTTGAATTACCACTAGAAAGGTAGTATATATTGATGATACAAAAACAAACTTTTATTTATTTAGATGTCATTTTATCAAGTACAAACTAATATTTATTATAGACTCTAATATCGAATCATGAAATATTAGAGTGGAGAATTACAATTCTTCTTCTCAAGAGAAGCGGGTCATCTGTAGCAAACGCTATTAAAGAACAAACATTAGTGACCGCCAATTTATGTAGTTAATTAATAAAATCCGTCACAAATTTTATTTAGCGAAAAATTATATTTTTTTAAAAATAAATTATCTTAGCATGTCACAACCCAAAATATCATTTGGTCATGAGTGCACCCAACATTCCCACCGAATTCACGTACAAAACATTTGATATGAGCAGGGGCAGATCTATGTGTTAGGGAGGGGTGCCACGACATTCAATTGTGTATATATATATATGTGTATATATAACATAGACAATAAATATTAAACTTTCCATCCCTAGAAACAAGTAGGCGCCTGGTGCCAGTGATGAAAGGTCATGTTTTGAAACTTCAATGTTGCGGGTTCAATTCCAATGTTTTTTATGTAAAATTTTACTGTTGCATTTCCGTATTATTAGGCCATAAATAATCTACATGGTATCCTTTTTTACATTTTTATGTTATATTAATATAGATATAGACATGAATTTTGCTAACATTCTTTTGTTGTAATTTTTATTGATTTTCTTTTTCTTCCGTTTCTATATTAAGCATGAATTATGTGACACATTTTTCTTTCTAGTCTATTTTTAAAAATGTCATATTTTTATTATTAAAAATAACTTAGTTTTAAATTATTATTTTTACCTTAATGAAATAATTTATAGTTACACAAATATTTAAGATTTATTTTAGACTATAAATTATTATTTTTACCTTAATGAAATAATTTATAGTTAAACAAATATTTAAAATTTATTTGTAAATTTCAAAGGTGTTCTAATTAGGATGACGGAGTAATATTTTTATTCTTCCAACTAGTTCTTTCTAGCTCCACTCTTTAGTCCAAATTTCTGAAACTCGACAGTGAGTTTCTCTTACTCTTTGTTTTATTATCTAAATGTCATTTTGCCTTTTTCAAAACGTTACGAGCGAAATTAAAACATAATTAGTTAAAGTGACATAAAGGGTGGATCTCGGGCCTCATTTGGACTACCACCGACTTTAGAGATAGCATAAGATTCATCTTTGTCTATCAAGATGAGCGAGGAATCAAGAGTGGAGTGGAAGTCCAATTAAAAATTTACTTCGTTGGCTCGACGTATCGTACACCTAGTGTATCAATCCTCTCTTTAAGCACAACATCACCTTGTTCAAAAAGATCCTCAATTCCTTCTCTAAGTGTGTCATCATTGGAATATTCCTCTACCATAATGGGATGATACAAATGAGGCAACACCTTTGGTGGAACCTGATTAATCTACTTCTTGTTTTGAACCTCTCTTGGCATTAAAGCAAAAGCCTGATGGGGTTCCATGTTCAAAAATTTGGAGTTCTCACTTATGCTTAGAGAAGATACAACTTTCTCAAGGGGGTAAGGGTTGCTTGGGATTGTAGTTTTACCCACACACCAATCTTCTTTGACGTCAATTATGTTGATGGTAAACCCCCATGATTCGGTCGTAAATTACCGTTGGAATTGGAGGTGACATTTTGGAGAGTGACAATCTTTTAATCAATCAAGTCTTGAAATTTATGCTTCAAGTTGATGTAATCCTTAGTGGTATGTCCAAAACATGTCGAATGGCAAACACAACCAACATCCAATTTGAAGAACTTAGAGTACGTATTGATTGGTTTTAGCTCAATTGTCGTAATTAAGCCAGCAACTTTCAACCTCTCTAATAACTGAGTTCGACTTTCAACTAAATGAGTGAAAACTTGAGGATGTCTCTTCTCAAGTTTCGAACGAGGAAGATTGTAATTATTTTGTGGAGGTGGAGGCACTTGATGGTAGTTTGGAGGATCTTGGTGAGTGGGTGTTATCGTTTGGAAATTTGGGTATTGTGAAGTTAGATAATTTGGAAGAGAATTTTGGTAATTTAGAAATATAGCTTGGTACCTTGATTGAACATTTGGGCAATTTGGCAATGGAGTTTGGTAACTTGGTTGGACATTTTGATAATTTGGCCATGGAGCTTGGTAATTTGGTTGGATATAAAACTTGGGGCAAGGATTTTGCAGAACTAAGGGGCAAGTTTCAGATGGTAAAGACTTTTGAACATTGATTTTGGCATGTCTCCTTGATTTCGGCCTCGATTCGAATGAGATAGAAGAAACATCTTCCCTTTTCCTCCTCAATGATCCTGAGAATTCAGCTTGGGTAGTCATTCGGATGATTTTTCAAATCTTAAGACTGTCTTCAATAGCTTCACCAATTTTGACTATCTCAGTGAACTTCCCTCCTGAAATGAGCAATATCCTATTGTAGAATTCTAGCTCTTGAATGCGCACGAAGACTTTAATAATCTCTTTCTCAGACATGGGAGGCCTAACCCTTACAACCTCTTTTCTCCAACGATAGGCATATTCTCGATAGCTTTTAGTAGACTTCTGTTTGATTCTCTGTCACGACCCAGGGGTACCCCCTAGATGTAACAAGGCGTACAAGACCCCGAGAGGCCTCATACAAGCCCCTTAGCATATCATAATATAAAGTAATAGAAATGATGCAAAAATTTAAAATATTTTCCATACAATCAAAGTCTTTTATAAAACAAAGAGGAAATCTTTAACACTTGTCTCAAACCATCTAAAACATGAATAGTCTTTGGGATGCAACCCATACAAAAGTTCTAACATAAAAAATGAAAGACATAAAGGTAAGGTGATCAAATCCTCGATGTTATGAGGACTCACCAAATCTTCACTCCTTGCTCAACTATGAACCTAGCCACGGGGATGGAACTCAGTATTGTCGGACCCTGCATTTGATAAGAATGTAGGCAAGAGTATGCGTTAGTACAAAATATACTAAATATGATAGCTAGCATAAATCATCAACATAGGCATAACATAAGCATTAGTCAACATAAGACATAATTCATAAGCATAAGAGATACAACATATTCATAAGCATATTCAATACTTAGATCTTCATAACATAAGAGAAACACTTCACAAATAACCTCAAAGCATACTTGTGCAAGGCATTCATAAGACCCCATAAATCTCACCCATGCTAAGTAGACCACTTTAGGTCATCATTCATATTCATCATATTTTAATCTCATCTTTAGCTTTTCTTTCATGGACAAGGGGAATCACCTCTAGTCATACATATCATGGAAGGCCTTTCAAGCTACAATCCACACAATTCATTGTTCATGACATACTTCACACTATACTTGCTTTTCTTTCGAGACAAAGGGGATTCACCTCTATGCCCCTTATGAAGGCTAATGGGTATTCACCTCTTGCCTTATTTTAGGTATCATAGGTATTCGCCTCCATGTCCTAATATGGTTTAATGTAGGTATTCTCCTCCACATCACTTAATAAGGATCATAGGTATTCGCCTCCATGTCCATCATAATATGATATAGGTAATCGCCTCCATATCACTTTAAAGGCTAATGGGTATTCTTCTCTTGCCTTGCTTTAGAAGTCATATAATAAGGGTAGTCACCTCACACTTCTCATATCATGACATGGGTAATCACCTTATGTTTATCTATTTAGGAATAAGGTAAATCACCTCATATCCCTCTCATACAAAGGTCTTTAGGGAATCACCTCAAGCCTCATCATATGTCATAGTCCTTGGACTTAGATTCATTTTAGATGAGCAAGCCTTTCAACCTAGAATCATCTATGTGAGAAAACCTTTCACATCATATCATATTCATGCATAAGTGTGTATGTGAAAATATGTTTTCAACAACACAACAACTACATCATAATCATAGACACTTCACTCTCAAAGTGTTCTTAAAGCATATACATAGATTTTATAAAACATGCATAAATCTCATACCTTACCTCCTTGATTTTCAAATCTTTCTTTCAATCATCACATCTAGAATTCTAGCATTAGACATGGATATCATCATAACTCATGTGATTCTATCACTTCATACATTCAATTATTCATAAGGTAGATTAGGTGGGTAAATTCCTTCCACAACAATTATATCTCGTAGTCTACCATTATCATATAAGCTTCATTCTTAAAGCCTTAACATACATAATTCATCATATTAGCCTTATTCTCAAAGCCCTAGATATCACATTGGTAACTAAAAGCCTTACTCTCAAAGCTTTACTTCTTACAATCATCACATATGCCTAGATCACAAGACATTCTAATCACGTGCTTCATTCTTAAGAAATTCTAATCACATATCATCATAAAGGCTCAATCTCAAGCATTTCTAATCATGATCCATCATGTATACTTTTATCTAATTCAATTCATGTCTATATGCGTTTACTCTCAAGCAATTACTACACATGTCATCAACCCTAGAAAATTATCTCTAAATCCTCAATTTCCCTTTTTAAGACATAAATCCACATTACTTCAATTTCATCAACTAGACTAGGGTTAGGTATGGAAAACATGTAATTTCATCATAATAACATTATTCACCACTAATTCAATCATAAATAATCAATATCCATTCAATTGGATCCATAATCAACATAACCCACAATATTAGAAGGAACCCTAACTTGAATTGGGGATTTCATCTTCACAATTGGGGAAAACTAGGGGTCTCTATAGATGAAATAAGTCCATGGATTAAGAGCTATCATACCTTAGTCACAATGCCCTCAAAATCTTGAAGATTGGAGGACTTGACCTAGCTTGACCCTTCTTCTTCTTCTTCTTCTTTCTAGAGAGAGAATATTTGGGAGAGAATTGGGTTTCTTTTTGGTGAGTTGAGAGAATGACTTAAAGGACTTAATTTAGGGGTATAAAGTCCTTATATAGGTGGTCTAGACTAGGGTAAAACGACACCACTTAATTCGAATTAAAACCAAAAAATTCCATTAAATCCTCAACTAACCAACCCTACTGCCTCATCCACGAGACTCTGACCACGGGGCGTAGGTAGACCTATGGCCCGAAATGGTTGGACGTGGTTTTGGTTCTAGGGTATGAACTTTGGACTTGGACCTACGACCCCACCCACGAGGCGTGGATCCACCCACGGGGTATGGGTTCTGCCGTGGTTCACTGTTTTTAGGCAGTTTTCTTGGGGGCTTTTCATGGGCCCTTGGTAGGTCCTTGAGGGGTGGCACCTTGACGTTCTAATACGAAATCCTCTATTTTTAGTATGGGGAGTTACATTCATGACTCTAACCCTCACGCTAAGCTCTAGTTTAGACTACTAATTTTTGGGGTGTTACAATCTCTCCAAAGAGTATCAATCAGGAATGATTTCTACAATATAATAAAACCTCTCGATGAAGTCTTTATCTAAAGAATTCCAACTTGGCCATTGTTTCATTTATTGAGAAATAAATCATTCTGGAGCTTCTCCTTTCAAACTTCGACAAAAGAGCCGCATTAACAAAGCCTCATCTTTCACAACTCCCACAAATTGATCGTAATAAGCCCTCAAATGAGCAAAAGGATTTTCAACTCCACTAAAAATGTCAAATTTTGGTACTTTAAAACCTTCCAGAAGGTCCAAATGTGGATGAATGCACAGGTCTTCATAGTTCAATCCCACAATGTCTGGGTGTATGGAAAGTCCTTCATTGCACTCTTAACTTCCTCTCTGATGTTTTTCTCAGTATTTCCTTTTATGACCTTCAACTCCTCCTCATAAGGATCGAGTTCAAAATGTGTGGTAGATGGAGGGTATGGATTTTGTGATATTGGAATATGAAAAATGGTTTTTAGAGGTATGGGTTGAGTAGTAGTGGGTTTTGAACAATTTGAGTAGGAATTTGATTAATGAGAGGAAAATTCTGGAGATTGTTGGTATTTGGATTTTGAGGAGGTAACTTTTGGTGTGAGGAGTTAGCATGTTATGGGTTAGGGGTGGTTAGGACGATGATGAGGGGTTTTGGAATCGTAGCGGTGGATGAATTGTTTGAAAAATGTTCGGATGTTGGATTTGAAGTAGGAAAATAGAGTGGAGGCCTTTCGTTGTTTGGAGTAGGAGTGTATGATAGACAAATTTGTCAAATCTCGGGTCTTATCCATTTCACCCCTCATTTCAGCAATCTGTTGGAACAATTGTGCAATCAACTTGTTCTGTTCAGCAATGATAGGGCCATTCACAATAATTTTGGTCAAATCAGTGTTCTCATCATTTTCTACCACTTTTTCTTTGCCTTTTGATAAACTTCGGTCAGAGAAGAAATCTTTGGGGTCTTTAGACCTCGTGAAGTGTGAATGTTCTGCCATTTATTCAGATCAGATCAATTTTGAGTACTTGACAAAGAAAAATGTGTTAGTTTAGATGATAAATAATATAAAATATCACAAACATGACCGCAAACACATAAGAGTTGCTTTACTTGAAGATAAACTAGCCCACAGGAAAATGACTAGTAGACAGAAATTTGTCTATTTGATTTTGGGATCAGTGACAGAAAGGTCGACTTGTGTTAAGCCAATGTCATCTTGTACCTTGCATTGTCGCACTTTTATTTCAGTTTAGATGAAGCTCTAATCTCCTTGCAAAAGTGGAAAAAATAGAATTTCTCAAAAATAGGGACAGAGCCTTGAAAGGCTACCTATGTATCTCAAAGAGGAGAATTCAGGTCCTACGTAGTTCGATTAGCTTGAATTTCTTTTTGATTTGAGATGAAGAATCGACCTTTTTTCTGAGATAAGAGAGTAATATTTAGAATATGAAAGTAAAGTTTGAATTTTGTTGCAAAACTAAAGGCTCAAGAAGCATTTGGATGCACTTTCGAGAGTGACTTGATATTAATGCTTAAGGGGTTCTAGAAAAGTTTGAAAAGGAGTGAGCTAGAACATCTCCAAATAAAGCAACATATTCACATAAACAATTATAACACATAAACAATTATTGCGCATTTTAAACAAATATGTGACCCTTTTGTGCCAAGGGTAGGCCTAACGATTTGAAGGATGTATAATGTTATTTGAAACATTTCATTGTCCCAAAACCCAAATTTATACAAACGTTATGAATAAAATTAATGGGGATACATAATAGGGAATATGAGATACAAATAATCAGCCTCACGCAAGGGTATAATCCTAAATTATGCCTCCATGAAAGATCTGTCTTTCTTGATTTCTTCTCATCTCTGAATGTCCACGCCTTTTGGATAGTAGCTCGTGAAGATCCTCTTTTGACTAAAATAAACTCCCAACCCCGAGGGACAATGGTTTGTCAACGTCGTATACATCCTTCAAAAATACATAAGAATGATCATTCATTTAGACTTGAACCGTTTTGCACTCAAGGTGGCCTGTCTAATGGCCCAACATGCTTTGGGTATTTGGTCATCTTAGGCAAATGCACTAATTTCAGGATTGAACTTCGTTCTACGCTAGTTGACTAAGAGTGGGCTTTATTTTAAGTGGACTGGTGATTCAAGTGGACAACTTGGGCTGGAGTATTTAGTGACCGTTTAGCATCGAGTGGCCAACTATATTCGCCAGGGTATCCCGATAAATAATTTGGATAACGAACGATTGCGGCCCGCATAATCATCCTTTAGACTTTTAAATAAAAAAGTGTCGGTTGACGAAATAAATGTTATGCATGCAATGAGAGTTTAATATTTGAAATTAAACACATAAAGCACAACCAACAAAATAATTACTAATTATTACATACCAAATAGTTAGTCAAATAATCAATCAAGTCTAATGGTTAGAACCTGATTAAATTCCATAGCAGAGTCGCAATTTCTGTTTTCAATGTTTTAAAAAGAAATATAAGACTTTTTTTTATAATAAAAAATAGTCAATTTAGCTTAATTTTTAAAGGAAAACCAATTTTATATAAAAGTCGCCACTTGATTTTTAAGAAAAATCAAGAAAACTTTAAATTTTACAAAAGACTTAAACATACTAAATCATTTGAAAAATACCTAAGGGGTTCGGGGTTCTTATGTACATTCAAGAAGGGTTTTAAGGCACATGAAATGTCCACTAACGTGCGGTTGTCCGGCGACCAGCTTTAGAGAAAAATACTTAAGGTGACAAAGATATTTAAAAGAAATTATTTAAAAAGCAATAAACTTTAAATAACTTATAATAAATTTAGAGTGATTAAGAATTGACAAAATATAATTAAGCAAAGAAAAACTCTTGAATTATTCTAAAGGCAATAATAACTTTGAATTAATTTGAACCAAAATATCTGAACAAATAAAGACAAAAGTTTATAAAAAAAAATTTAAACAAATGAATCCACACAAAAGAAATTAGTTCTTCTTTAGGGAATTTAATTAAGTCAAAATAGAATTAAAGTTAGTCAAGACAAATTACAATCAAATAATCACAATAATAAAAGAAATAATGAACTTGGGCCATCTTGGCCCAAATTCCCTACTGTCCAAATTATTGGACTTGACGGCCCAAATTCGTTGTTGAAGATCTGTGGGTTTTGTAATGTATTGTTGGGTCTTATGAAATTGCAAATTGGAATACTGAATTAGAAGAATTGGTCTGGCCGGAATAAATTGTGTCTTTGTGGGCTGAAAAGTGTGTTTAGGTTTAGGTAATAAGATTGCAATTAGGAAATAGCTTTACATATTGTGAATTTGGCCAAGCTACTTAAGATTTTAGCCAAAGTCGGATGTAATTCGTGGATTCGGCTAAAAAACTAAATAAGACGAATAAGTATTAGTTAGTTAACGAACTTCTTAATCTTAACGAAATAAAATAATTACTTTAATTATAAACTAATTAATTCAAAAAATACAAACTATTGAGTGATTAAAGTACTTGACAAAATATTTAAGTAAAACTAAAATCTTTGTAGACGATTTTCGGATATTCATAAAATGTACTAATTATATACGTAATTATATAAAACATACTTATTATTAAAAAATTATAAAAAATGACAAAATTAATAAAAAAATAACTTGAAAACTATTTTGAATTTTTATAAAACTAATTATTTCAAATCGTTTAAAATTAATGAAGCTCGAATATATATATATATATATATATATATATGTTAATTTAATAAATTACAAAAAAATGATATTATTATTTTAATAAAAAAAATCTCTCCCAGCAATATCAATTTCTAGTTTTATTCGAATAAGTGACAAATGTTCATCTCGATTTCAATCAAAATGTAGAATGATCCCTATGAAATTATTTTGCTTTGTGTTTGTGTAGAATTTATGCAACTGACAATAATAGTGACAACCTCCTCACCCGTTGCTAAATGACTTTCTTGTTAAACATATCAAACATTTAGTTGTTCTCTTAACTCTAACACTTGTGAGTTTCAAAACAACAATATTTTTTTCATAAAATATAAAGAAGAATTTAAACAATATAATTGATAAGCACTTTTGATAATATGGTCACGTTCCACAAAATTCGATCGGCCAACATGTCCATAAAATCAAAAAAATAATTTTAATCAAGCTTATATGAAACATATTCTTTAATAAATAGGATAAAAATTACTATCACATAAAAATGGTAAAAGAAATAGCATTATAAAGATCTCAAAAATGATGTCGTGCCACAATATTCATAACCATAAAAAAATAATGATTATGATGACAACATGGATATCTTTATACTAAGATAGTCAATCATGCCACAATATGAAATGATTAAAAGTACAAATGAAGAAAGAGACCTGGAGGTCTTTCTCAATCTTTTGCACTGCATTTTCAAGAGTTTTTGGCCAAAAACATCCTTAAACTATATCCTCAATTTAAACTACATCCTTATATTATTTTTCTTAACGGAAGACATCCATCAATTATTTAAAATTTGACAAGTTTCATCCTTTTGTTAAAATTGTCAAAAATTAACAAATTCTTCACAACAACATGTACGGTTCACACTATTCTCAACAAATTAAACTCCCTAAATCACCCCAATAAACCAATTTTGTTCATTCTACATACATCTGAAATAATACTAATTTCTTTTAGTAACAATGTTTAGCATTGTCTTCCTTTTAATTAGAAATTTTATTTTTATTTACTTTTCATTTGATTTGATGTCAAAGAATTATCAATGGAAATGTTTTCTTTACATTGAATCTGCAAAAAGTGGTGTCGTAATAATATTTATTGTAATATTCTTCCGATAGTTGTTTTAAGCTGAATATTTCTTTAATACTATTTATGATATATTCTGGATATAACATATCTTGGGTTCTTCGGTACATATGTAAATTATTTTCCATTAATTGTTCTAATAGTTTTATTTCTTCTATAGCTTCTTTCCAATATTGTAAATATTCGTAATTCATTTTAATCCGAATTTATTTCTAAATCATACCATTCTATTTTTTCATTATCTAAGTATAGATCTTGTAAATCTATTTCATACCATTCTTGATTTAATATATAGTCATCAAATATTTTTTCCCATATAGTTCTTCTT